>JAGFNQ010006842.1:0-19534 GCA_024364735.1 Boesenbergia rotunda | reverse complement strand
AAAGCTAGTCTATAGCTGCTTGTAGGGCCAATTCTTAGTCAACCATAAACTTTTCTTGTTGCTCGACCTTAATAGTCAGACGCTCGTTCTCAAGAATTAGAGGGGCAACTTGCTCGATATATAGTTTATCTTCCTTCTTCTTCATTGACTCCCAAATTGTGCTTTAGGGCTTGTATTGTATCCAGGGCATTCTCTAGCTTCTCTTTTAGCTTGCCAGCCAACTCGGCTTGGAGACGAGCTTCTTCTCGAGCTCGGGCTACCTCTCCTTCAGCTTCATGGTCTACATTGGTCGAAATCTGTGCTTCCAGCTCGACAATTCTTTTAAAGGAAGTCTTGAGTTGGCGAACTAATAAAGGGACTCAAGATGTCATCTCGAGGTGCTCAGTCCAAACCTGTGGGGTTACAACATTTTAGAAAATGGGTGTAACTAAGCAAAGAAGAGAAGCGGGGTTTACCTTTAACATGGAATCACTTAGTTTGAAATTTACTTCTAGTGTACCCTCTTGTTTCAGTTTCTCGGCTTACTCCCCACTACGGACCTCCTCTAGTAGGCCCTCTGGGCAACGGGCTCGGGTTCTAGTCGGGGGGGGGGGACTAGGGGCCTGAGGTGCTGTGGTTGCTAGATAAGTAGAGGATTGGTTGGTCGGCTATGGGTATTTTGTGCCTTAAAGGCTGGTGGTGTGCTCTCGCTCGACCTAGGGCCCTTTGAAGGTGCGCCTTCAGCTTGGGTTTTGATTCTTTTGGAGGTTTTTTTCGACACACACATCTTTTGCCTCTTGTGGAGCCCCGGATGGACTTTCTTCTCAGTGGGTGCAGCCTCAACTGGTCTCGATTCGGTTCTTGGTACAACATCAGTTGGTTGCTCTTTTTCGAGTTCTTCTGCGATTGGTGACAGACTCGGAGAACCTCGGCCTTCGGTAGCTCGGTTGGATTCGCCTGCAGAACTAGCCTCAGTATAGCCGGTAGCCATGGGCTCTCGGGCGGGAGGCAGGTTAACTTCACATTTAGCTCTGTCACGCTCTTCTGAGACCTCAGGTTTTAGCAAAGCTGCTAGGTTGGCCTTGTCCCATTTCATGATCTTGATAGCGGAAATGTTCAACATCGTTTCATCTGCATCATACAAGAGAATCATCAGTTAGTATTGATAAATATTACAAAATAACATATCTTACCCAGGTCTAGTTCTAGCTCAGCAGCATTAGGACTAAGACCCGCCCGATAAAGTAACCCTTCGGAGTGAATGAGTTGAGGAGCATTGAAATCCATGCCAGATTGGATAGCTTGGGCCCTAAGGAAACTCGCACTCTTCTGATACTTGCCGAGGTTTGGGGGAGTCGGCATATCAACTATCCACCTGGTCGGGCAATTGAGTTGCTCGAGAAGGCTTATATATATGAATCGGTCCTTCCATCCCTTATGGGAAGATGTAGTTGGCTTAAGAACCTCAGGTTCGATCAAGCCAAAAATGAAAAGATCCTAAACTTTCTTGCTTAGGATGGAAAAAGTAATGGAAAAATAAAGGAGTCAAGGGGATATCATATAACTTAAAAATAATAGTGACACCACTTATTTGGGCAAAGGCATTTGAGGACCTTTGCTGAAGAGGAATACCGAAATACCTAGATATTTCTTGAAAAAAATAAAGGGATGGGGAACCTAAGTCCATACTCTACTTGGTCAAGAAAAAAGGTGTGAAATCCTTGAGGCGGGGTGCATGAGACTTGGTCACCTCGGGGTACTCTAATCCTATATTCCCCAACAATCCCATATTCAAATAAAAAATCCGGGATGTTGTCTCTCTTCACCTTGGAGGATAGGGTCTTGTACAAGTGGGATAGGAACATAGACTCAGAAGCCATGAATTCCAAAGAAGAGAAAAACTTACGGAAGGGAGTTGAAAACTAGTCGGCGAGTTAGAAAGAAAGCTTAGGCGTGAAGATCAAAAATAGGTATATGGAGGAGGAGGCCACAAAGCAAGGTGTGGCGGGCTCTCTTCACCTGGCTTATTTATAGGGTTCACCCTAAATATTAGATGGATGGATGGGTGACGTGTGGCTCCCCAGGAGTGGTGGTTCAGACCATCTCGGGGATCGCGACGAGTTAACCAAAGCAGGAATGTAGCTTGCGCCGTAAGTCACTTGCTGACCTATCGAGGTATGGGTGTTGGGCGGGTGACGATTGAGATGATTGATGTAAATATGCCTCTCGGTCAATGATGCATGCCACATGGCAGCTGCTGATCAGTTCCCGTTTGACACAAGTGTCTTTCTCTCTCCCTGCTATTAATGTTTGACACTCACCATTAAGGCGTATTAAGGCAAAGCATGCCTAATGACAGAGTGGCTGACAGCTGAACTCTGACAGCCAATCATGCCATTTCGGGCATGCACCACATTAAATGCTAGAATAATTTCTAATCCTTGACATAATATGTTTTTAGGGTGCATTCAATGCCCTTTTAGTTCTCTTGACTTGTTGATGTGGCCCATTCTTGTCGTTCTGACACCAGCCCAATAGTCAGACTAACTTCCTTCGATTGGACTTGTGGGGGGACTTGTGATCGGGAGGTCAGTCGCGTGCTGCCACGTGACTTAGAAGGTGCTACGTGGCATGAAGACTTACATGTGGATTCATCCAAATACTCGGGTGTTGTTTCTGGTCATGAGCCATCTGATGGCATCCAGTCGGGAGCCACTTGTTTGTGGATTACCTGATTGGTTGTTAGCGGCCTCAACTTAGCAGGACATAATAGAGTATGTGCTATATATAAGGGTGAGTGCTTTTGATTGGCTCGGTATGGGGCCCTCGGTGGGGAAGCCATGTGGCAAACTTCTTGGGCGGTAGGGTTTATCCCTCTCTGATCGAGGCAAACTTCATTAGGAGCCTCACGTGATGGTTATCCATTAAAGAGAGCATTTAATACTTTTAGGAGCGCCATCATGACACTTGTGTTTGAGGTGGTTGAGGTACTTGCTCATCAATATGAGGCAATACTTCAATTTTAGTGGTGGGCTCCTCCAATTGGATTGGAGATATCATGGGAATATCTTGGTTCACTATGCTCACTGGATGTGCAGTATCCATAATGTGCTGTATGGTAGCCATACTACTACTGATCGCACTAGTAGTGACCATAGGAGGATCACCAATGTTTTTCTCAAAAGACACTTCCCTAATTTTATCACTCCCACTATTGTCAATGAATTTGACATTTTCATTTTTGAAGAAGGATCTATTAGATGTAGGATCGGTGTCGTCGATAGAGGGGGGGGGGGGGTGAATATCGATCGTTCAAATATTTCGGAAACTTTGTAAGACTTTCGATTGTCGTTCTGGACTCAGAGCGTTAGTGCAGCGGAAAGGTAAAGTAGAACGAAAATAAACAGACACAGGGACACAGCGGGATTTTTACTTGGTTCTCGACCCCCCAGGGTCAGTACATCCAAGGCCTATGCACGGGAACGCCCATCCACTATTGGTCTCCTTCTCGGACATTTCAGAGGCGGAGAAACCTGACTTACAGTGCAAGTTTACAATCAAAAGATAAATAAAATTAAGTGCGGAATTAAATAAAAGCAAACCAACAAGACAAAGTCTGAAGCTCGGCCGATCTGGACCTCCGAAGTGCTGTGCACTTCCTCCTGGAGCCTCCCGGTCATAGAGCCTCGTCTCTAGCGCGTTGTTGTCGGTCAGAATGCTTGGAATCGCTCTTGGAAGTTGTTATTGAAGCAGAGGGGTCGAAGCCCCTTATATAGCACTCCTGGGGGCGCCCTGGACGTCGGGGGCGCCCCTAATAACTCGGTCAAACCTTATCCTTGCGCCTACCTCGCCGTAGGTGATAAAATCTTTGACCAGGGCACCCCGGACCTCCCGGGGCGCCCTCCTAAGCGCTTATCTGCATTTCGAACCTGAAACAGCAAATATAGGTTTCAACCCGGGCGCCCCGGACCTTCCGGGCGCCCCCCTTGACACCTATTCTGCTTACTTCACGAAGACTGCATATTCCTCTTTACCCCGGGCGCCCCCATCATTCCGGGCGCCCCCAATCATGGTTTAAACCCAAGATTGGGTTTTATGCCTTGCTCTGGGCGCCCCAACAGTGGGGGCGCCCCCATCAGCCTTTTTCTAGCAACCTTCCTGCTTTGTCTCCGGTTCTTGATACCTGCAAGATACACAAACACAAAGCATATATACATACAATATTAGGCTTAAGGACTTAGTTTGGACTTCGGATTTGCACAAAACCCTAGGTCGAACCGGCACAAATTCCCATCCCCGAGAACTTGCCCTTCACCTACTCCTTTCAGGAGACGGTTGCCACCCAGCCTTTCGGGTGGACTTTTACTCAGCTTCCGATACCTCCGGACCTCGAGACGCCCAAACCCTGACCCGTCTCTACTCCTGTCCTTAGTCATCGCTCAGCTAAGTTGCTCAGTCCCTTGGACCAAGACTTCATTCCCTAGCAGTCCTTCGCCAGGTGCCTAGCAGCCCTTCGCCAGGTCTTCTATGCCTAGCAGCCCTTCGCTAGGTGCCCAGCAGCCCTTCGCTAGGTCTTCTATACCTAGCAGCCCTTCGCTAGTTGCCTAGCAGCCCTTCGCTAGGTCTTCTATACCTAGCATCCCTTCGCTAAGTGCCTAGCAGCCCATCGCTAGGTCTTAGGATTTCGATACCTAGCAGCCCTTCGCTAGGTCTTAGGGTTACGATACCTAGGTTAACTAGGACATTTCTTCAACTTTGGTTACTTCTCTCTTACTCCCCTTTGTCTGTTCAATGTATCACTTACTTAAGTATATTGTCAAACATTAAAACACTTAAAGGAGAACATCATTGATGCAACTTGCACCAACATTAGAAAGATCAAAAAATTTATACCCCCTTGTTTTCTCAGAGTAACCTATAAAATTGTAGCTAACTGTTTTTGAGTTCAGTTTCTTTTCATTAGGCTTGTAAGGCCTAGCCTCAGTTGGATAGCACCAGACATGTAAATGCCTAATGATAGACTTTCTACCCGTCCACATTTCGAATGAGGTTTTAGTTACTGTCTTACTAGGTACTCTATTGAGTAGGTAAACTGCAGTCTTAAGTGTCTCACCCCACAAAAACACTAATAGAGAAGTGATACTTCTTACTATATCTTTTAGGGTTCGATTGCGACGCTCAACTATACCATTTTGACTAGGTATACCAGGCATGATATATTTATAGGATCAGTGGCGTCGATTGAGGGGAGGGAGGGTGAATATCGACTCCTGCTTCATTTCGTCTTGAGTCTTTCGTTCGTTCAACTTCATAATCAAATCGTTAGTAGCACAGCGGAATAATAAAAGTAAAAGATAACAAAAATAGCAGACACACAGGATTTATTTACTTGGTTCCCAACCCCCCAGGGTCAGTTCGTCCAAGGCCTATGCACTCGGCGTGAGTCCACTAGTGGTCTCCTTTTCAAAATTTTTGGAGGTGGAGAAAACCCGTCTTACAGGTTGATTTTACAAGTACAAAAAGATAAAATGAAAAACAACTTGTAAACTAAAAGCAAACCAATAGAAACAAAGATCCGACCAATCCGGAAGTCCGAAGTACAACGCACTTCCTCTTGGAGCCTCCTTGATTGCAGTGCTTCGACTTAGCACTTTTGCTTCGCACAGAATGAATAAGCGGATCTGAAACTTCATCTCTCAACTGAGGGGTTGGCACCCTTATTTATACATAGTATTAGGGTGCCCTAGAGCCCATTGAGGCGCCTAATAACTGGTCCAAGCTGAATGAAACGACGAACTTGACGCAGGGATAAGTTTCCCATCCTAGGAGCCTGAATTGCTTTCAGGCGCCTGGGTTCCAGGCGCCTGGGAACCTTTTTCCCAGTCTCTATTTATTTTGCATTTATTCTCCTATCTTACATCCAACTCCAGGTACTTGCAAGACAACAAAACACACAACAAACAGAAATAATCTTATTCCTTAGTTGATTGACAGCCAGAGCTATTTGGTTCTGACTTTTGGATTTTAACTGAAATCCTAGGTCGAACCGGCGCCTACTATTCCACTTTCTGAGGAACACGTCTTTCACCTACTCCAATTTGGAGAAGCTACCTTTTGCCAACCGGGGCCTCCGATTGGACTTTTGCTCAGCCTTCGAGAATCCGAATCTCGAGATGTCTGATTCTCGACTAGTCTCTACTTCAATCCGCGATCCTCGCTTGGCAAAGTCTTCTTTGCCCGATCCCCGACCAGGACTTCGTGCTCAGTCCCCTAGACCAAGACATTCAGTGCTTAACCCTCGGCCAGGACTTCATTCCCAATTCCCAAACCAGGACTTCGTGATCAACCTTGCGGGTCAAGACTTCTTGCCCAACTTCACTCACCAGGACTTCGTCCACCTAGCTTCACTCACTAGGACCCAGCTTCACTCACCAAGATTTTATGCTTCGATAAGGATTTCTTTGCTAGTCATCTTAATCCTGACTAGACTTTTTTCTTCCAAACTTCAGGTACTATTTGGCTTAGTCAAGATAAGTATACTCTCTCTACCAAACATCAAGTCTTGTTTGGCTTATCCTTTAGTCAACTGACCAACCCTGGGTACTTTTCTCTCTGCCAAACATCAGATCCTATTTGGCTAACTCTTTAGTCAAACTGATCAAACTTGGGTTTATCCTACCAAACATCAGGTCTTGTTTGGTTTAACCCTTGATCACTTTGACCAAACCTTAGTATATTGTCAAACATCGAAACACTAGAGGTTGACTGTTCAGGTCTGATGCTTTTTACACCAACAATCTTCCCCTTTTTGATGTTGGACAATAATCTTAAGTTAGGTTCTAGTCTATGGGTTTTAGGTTAATCCTTGGGAGAAATTGAAAAAAAAAAATCTAACTTAAGGTACTCTCTCCCTCTTTGAGATATATCAAAAAAATGTAAGGTAATAATAACGAGAATGAGTTTGCACCAACAATATATGAACGTGATTTTTGAAAATACTTATGGTTTTTGATAAAAAGAACACGATTTTTAAAATTCTCCATTTTTTAAAAAAAAACTAAGTACTTTTTCAAAAAATATTTTAAAGAGTGCTAAGTACTTGAAAAGAGTTTGAAAAGATAAACACTGTATTGATTTGAATTTTCCTAAACCTGACACAATCCTAAGAATCTTATTGACAACAAGAAAATTTTCTATGTATCATAGGGATTTTCTAATCAAAATAAGGTATTTTCAATATGTGTTTTTAATTTTTGAAAATAATAAATTTCTGAATTTGGATTCCTTCCCAATCTGACACAATCCTAGGAAACCATGTTAACTACAAGAAAAATTTTCCTATGTGTCTTGAAGATTTTTTCAAACTCAAGTAATTTTTCAAAGATTTTCAACTATGTTCAAAAGATGAGAAAAGTTTTTCAAAACTGTTCAAGAGATGAAAAAGTTTTTCAATACATGCATGTTTTGGAAAAAGAATGAATATTGTACTTACAAAGATAGAGTGCTTTTGAAAGTATCGTATTTCTAAAACTTTTAATAATTCTTTTAATTTGAACTCCCTCTAAACTTACACAATCCTAGGAAACTTGTTAATCTCAAGTTAATCTTTCTCTAAGTCTTAGGGTTTGATTCAAACAAAAAGAATTACATAATATTTTTTTTCCAAATTTAAAGTAATTAGAAGAAGAGGTATATAAATTTCTTTTGATTAGGGCTCCCCCTAAACCTGACATAATCTTAGGAATCCTTGTAGATCATAAGGAAAATTTCCTATGTGTCTTTAAAGTTTGTCCAAATTATAAGAGTAATTAAAGTATTTTTGAAAGATATAATCAAAAGTGAAGAAGTATTTTTTAATGCATTTTTAAGCTTCCTTTTGAAAAATATAATAACTTTTGAAGAAGTATTTTTCGAAAAATAATTTAAAAGACATAATAAATTTTGAAAAACTATTTTTCGAAGAGTACTTTGAAAGGGGTAAAATTTTTAAGCAAATCATTTTGAAGTAATTTTCGAAAGATTAGATTTTCAAAAAAAGAACGATAATTAAATAATGACTCCCCCTGAACCTGACACTCTCTGGATGCCCTTATTAATTATAAGGAACTCTACCTAAGTGTCTTAAGAGACTTAAGTGTTGACCTAGAGGATTTGTGTCTAAGTGCAGGTTAAACAACTTTCTAAGATATATAATTTTTGAAATGTATTTATAGGTACACACAATCAAGCATGAAATTCATTAAAATATTATTATATTTAATCATTATTTTGAAAATAGTTTTTAAGAAAATATTTTATGTATTTTGAAAATATTTTGAGAACATTTATCAATTGATTAATCCTTATCATCTCACCTATTCTGAATGTCGCAGTACAAACAAGCATGACTGCCTTATGGGTATTATGAGATGTTTGAATACTTTTCCTCAATTTAATTTTATAGATTGCTTGACCTTGAGTTAGATTCAAGTTTAACAATTAGTAACTTAAAAGTAAATTTTAATAATTGACTTCCAGGTCTTAGCGAGGCACAGGGGCCTTCTTTGGCCTAATCGTTATTAGATCAACAACCCGTTCCTTAGACAAAGCCTTTTAAAGAAATAATATTTTTAATTTACTCTTTGAGAAACTCTAGTCTAACTAGTTTAGGATGTGGTGAGGTAGCTTCGGCTAGTTCCACTTAGCTAGGCCGATCAAGTCGGGTATTCCTTATCCTTCCTAACTTCCTATACCAAGCTTCCCTAACGTACTATCATCTCGCCCCACCCTGGTACTATGTTAGGAAAGTGTCAAACTATCATTTTCCTATCTAGCCATTCTAAGTTAAGGACAAAAGTAAGCTAGCATGAATGACATGACAGATATATATGAGAAAAATAAATAGATGCATGAACATGACAGTTATGCATGTATTAATCAAGTCAAATCATTTTAATTATATATCTAATAAAGTATCAAATTGTTGATTTGATACAGAACATGCGAACCCGCGAATATGTCAACCCACTTTGAGATATTTATTATCATTGATTGTTCTAGTTGCGTAGAATTTTATTTAGTTTCATAATTGAAGATAATTAATTGGAATTTAGTTCGTGGATTTTGTATAAATTTTGAATTTTGAATTTTGAATTTTAAATTTTGAATTAAGGATTGAGTTTGTTATTAAAGTTTAATTGTTAATAATTAATTAAGATTTAAGTTGTTAAGAATTAATTAAGATTTATGTTGTTAAGAATTGATTAAGATTTAAGTTGTCAAGAATTAATTAAGATTTAAGTTGTTAAGATATTTAATTAAGGTTTAATTTGATAAGAATTAATTTAGATTTAAGTTGTTAAGAACTAAATTAAGATTTTAAGTTGTTAAGAATTAATTAAAATTTAAGTTGTTAAGAATTAAATAAAATTTAAGTTGTTAAATTTTAGGTCTAATTGCATTATTTCCATTAATTCAAAATTTTTTGATTCATTTATTATTATTTTTTGTTTTTAAGTTTTCAATTTTATTTAATGCTTCTATTTTATTTGAATTCTTATAAGTCTTTTTAATTATAGATTTAATTTTAATAAGTTCATCTTCATCTTCAGAGTTATATTCAAAATTATTAATTAAAATTATATTATTATCTTCAAAATAAGTAGAATAATTTTCAGGCTTACTAATTAAGGGTTGAGAAGTATGTTGGATTAGAGTAAATCGATAGAGGGGGGGGGGTGAATATCGATTGGAAAGTTTTCAGATAAATAGAGAAATTACGCAGTGGAAAAGAGTAAAACAAAGTCACTAACACAGTTTGTTTTACTTGGTTCGGAGTCGCGGTGAACTCCTACTCCAAGGCCCACGGTCCTTGACCGTTTACGATGGGCAATTCTATATTCGAAGAATGTTTACAATTGTACATATATAGAATTAAAAAAGGAAGTTACAGGACTTAAGAAATTTAAGCTGTTACCGACGACCGGAGTGGATGAAATTTCAGAGCAGCGGGTCATCGTCGACGCTTGAATCGCGAGTGCAGAGCGTGTCGGAGCATAGCGCTTGAGAGAAAGTGTTGAGAGCGAGATTTTCAAGTTATCTTGAAGCCTTGGGGGTGAACCCCCTTTTATAGTGGTCGCTTGGGCGCCTGTGTTGAAGGGGGCGCCTACACGTGGCCTCTCCTGTGCAAACTCTAATCTGCAGACTCGGCCAGCGCTTATCCCTTCAAATGGGGTGCCTAAGCTGACTGGGGCGCCTGTGTTAACACAGGCGCCTAGCTTGACTTGGTCCAAAGTCTTTCGTGGCAGTTTGCTTCGATGGCTTAGTTTTGGCTTTGCACTGGGGCGCCTGTATCCATACAGGTGCCTAGCCCAGTGAGGCGCCTCCTTCCAATGAGGCGCTTGAGCTGCAAAAACACAGTCCCTTCGTTTCCTGCAACCAGGGTTAGTTCCAAACACAAGAAGCAAATATGCATGATATATTAAACATTGTTTACAGCCTAAGCTGTCTTGGTTATGACTTTGGGTCTCCCAAATGGAATCCTAGGTCCAACCGACGCCTAATGTTCTCTCCTACGGGGAACGTGTCCTCACCTACTCCTCTCGGGAGAATTTACCTTTTTGCCAACCGGCTCCTCCCGTTGGACTTTTGCCCAGCTTCACTCACCAGGTCTCAGTGCCCAGCTTCACTCACCAGGTCTTATTGCCCAACTTTACGTTAGGACTTAGTTGCCCAGCTCGCGACCAGGACTTAGTGTCCAATTCAAATAACCAGGACTTAGTACCTAGTGTACCTAGGACTTTCCTGCACACTTAGTAACTTTGTTAGATCACAACCAAGTCTTAACTTCTGAACCCTTTGCCATTATCAAAATATAGGTTCGACCTTGGTGCTTCCGGCACCAACAATCTCTCCCCTTTTGATTTATGACAACATGGTTCAAAAAGTTAAGTTAAGAATATATTATAACAATCTAACAATACTAAGAATAGAATTTTATCTCCCCCTGAATTTCACACTCCCCCTGAAATTTTTAATGTCACACAGGTTTTGTAAAATTTCTAAGTGCTAAGTGTTTTAGCAAAAAGCTTTAAGTTTTGACCAAGTATTTTTCGAAAATTGTACTCAAGAACACTTAGGCAATTTTTGAAAAGGTTTTGTAAGCCAAATTTTTGTTTCAATATTTTGAAAATTTACTTAAGCAAAACAAGTTTCGAAAATTGATTTTCCTTATAAAATTTCAATTTTGAGAGCTTGAAAAAAATTTCCAAACTTAGAAAAATGTGCTTAAAAATATTTTCACAAAAAGAATTTGTTTACTAAGAAAAATTTACTTAGCACATTTGCCAACTAGTTTTTTTGAAAAATAATTTAGCTCAGGCAAATTTGTTTACCAAGAAAAAAGTTTCCTTTAGAAATGTTTTTCAAAATACACTTAGAAATTTCGAAGCCTTTTCGAAGTGTATTGAGAGCACTTAGAACTACTTTAAAAGTTTGAAGCACTTGAAAAATACTTTAAAAAAAACTTTTTAAGTACTTAAAAATCTTTAGAAAAAAATTTGAAATAGTTAAAACAATTTAAAAATATTTTTAAGTACTTAAAGAACTTTGAAGTATTTAGAAACTGAAAAGTACTTGAAAACTGAGCACTTAGAACTTTCTACTTTACTTTTTGAAAAAGAGATGGAAAATTTTGAAAAATTTGAAAATTTTTTCCTCTTTCTTTTGTTTCTCTCCCCCTTTGCCATATATCAAAAAAAGTCGATACCAATTACAACCAGTAACTTAGAGCCAGTAAGAAATTGAAATTCTGTATTGAACCAACTCTAATGACTAAAGAAATTGGACCAAACCAATTAAACCGATCTTATTCGGGTCCTGTCTAACTATGTTAGCTGCTTACTGTTAGGATCTTTGCCCTAGCTAGAGGGGGTGAATAGCTATCTTTCGATTATTCTCTCCTACAAACACGTTAGCGGAAGCAATACAAATAGAAATAACATGTAAAATAAATAACAATGCTAACAATACCAGATTTAGTTGGTATCCACCCCGGCCGGGTGACTAATCCAACAATCCGTCGGTGGATCACTCCCCGGATAACCTCCGGCTAGCCCGCGTCGCTCCTTGTGGGTGGAAAAACCTCGTCACAACACCTCGGACACTATCTGGGCACAAAAGACTACTAACACGCTTTACCCAAGTGAGTTTCGTCAAAAAAACTCAGCCACCACGAAGTCCTCTTTAAATAGGATTCGGGGCTGATTTCTCGCTACCAGTCGACTGCCCCTAGGGCAGTCGACTGGTGCCAGCCAAATTCGACCGTTGCGCCCCAACGTTCGAATTTTAGCCAACTCACCAGCCACCTACCAGTCGACTGCCCCCAGGGGAGTCGACTGGTCCCAGGGCTGAGACCTTTCTGTGAGTTCCATCAGTCGACTGCCCCCAGGCCAGTCGACTGGTCTACTCACCCACCTAAAGTTACCCATCTTGAGTACATTCCACTCCGCACTCAACCCTTAGGATTTCCTGAGTACAATCACACTGCACTCGTACCCTCACGACTCGACTGACTCCTCCTCCGCAGCCTCGACTGTTGCCTTCGCGCCCTCTTCATCTTTGGCCCTCGTCCCTCGGATGCGCATGCAAACCTCCAGCTTGCCTCCATGCCACCCTTCACGTACGCCTCGAAGTCCGCGCCCATCAGCTCATCGTCCCTGCTCTCCAAGGTCCCTCAGATGCGCACGCAAGCCTCCAGCTTGCCTCCATGCCATCCTTCACCGTACTAAGGCCGTCCAGTCAAGTCCATATGTGTAACCTGTACAACCTGCACACTCAACATACACATATAAGAATACAAGGGAAAACCTAACTTAAACCCTTTGCCCAAACATCAAAACCTATGGTCACTCCGGACCATCTTAGGGCCGATTGCTCCAACAATCTCCCCCTTTTTGATGTTTAGCAATTCGTTTAAGTTAGGAAAGCAAGATAGTAGTAAATAGCAAAAACAATGCTAAATGAATGCATATGCAATGCATAACTGGATCCTATCCCAAGGCATCCCACACCTAACCCTCCAAGTTAGAAATTTTACACCTAGCCCTCCATGCTAGGATTTTCCCACCTAACCCTCCAAGTTAGGATTTTCACCACCTAACCCTCCAAGTTAGGATTTTCTACCAAACCGGGCTTTTTAAAGCTTCTCCCAAGCTCCCCCTACATTGGACTTACAAAGGCTTTTTAAGAACCTCTCCAAGGTTCCCCTTACGCCAGGAAGGGAGCTCCCCCTTAATCTCCATTCCCCCTAAACCTAGGGTTTCATGCAAAGGTAAGTTTGGTTTCCCACTTAAACCCAACATCTCTCCCCCTTTGCCATACATCAAAAAGACCCCAATAATATCCCAATTATCGGTTCTTTTAATCCCTAATGGTCCTAAACAATGTGTACTAACCCCCCATACACTTGTTTTTAATCACTCGGACCCAAGTCAGCTGCTGGATACCCACACCAGCCCTGACCAGTCGACTGCCCTCAAGGCAGTCGACTGATACTCTGATAATCAGTTTTCTGGCTGAATTTCAGAAACGCGCCAGAAATTCCACAAATCTCCAGAAATTCCCAAATTTCGTGGAGAACTTTGTGGTACCCATACCTACTTGGGAAAAATATATTTCACCATGTATCTATCTCCATTCCTAAGTTTGGTACAAAACTCAAAAGTTTTCTTATGAAAATTAAGGCAAATAGGAGACAACCCCTGTAACGCCCCAAAATTTCATTTTTAGTTCTTAAAGTCCTTAGAATTATTTAGAAATGGTTTAGAAATATTCTAGATATTTTTAGGAATTTTTAGAGTATTTTTATGGAATTTTCCGAGTCCGTTTGGTATTTTTTTTGGAAAAAGGAAAAAAGAAAAAAAAAGGAAAAATGGAAAAAAACCAATTAAGTACAGCGGGTGGATCGAACCCGCGACCAGCGAAGACAAGGCAAGCGCGCAAACCAGCTGGGCTAGGGTATCAAGCACAACAAGGGATGGAGAGAAGGATATTTAAGGGGCAGTTAGGTCGATCTGCCCCATAGGTATAAATAGGTTATTAAAGAGAGAAGTTTTATTTTCTCTCAAACCCTCTCCCTCTTCCAAGGTTGCGCCGACCCCTCTCCCTCTCCTCTCTTGTCCGCACGCAACACCAAGCCTTAGAGGGTCGACCAAGGCTTTCTCCAAGAGATATTCCTATATTCGGGATCCCCGCGACGAGAGGAACGCGTAGGCGCGAAGAATTCTCCGAGATCTCAAGTTTCTCCCGAGCTCTAGACGTCAATCTTGGTTGTAAGTCCAAGATATCAATGTAAGTACTGCTCACCTGCAGTAAGAGGCGGTTTTTCCGCGAGAATTTCCTTTAAAAGTTTTTAAAAGAGATATTTCCTTTTTGTTTGAGTTTTTGCATGTGATCTTAGTTCATTGTATGCTTATATATGTTGATTAATACCCTATGTGAGTTTAGGGTCCAAGAAAAGCTATGAGAAAAGAAAAGAAAAGATAAAGATAAGAAAAGAAAAGGCCAAGGCCTTAAGAAATCCCCAAAAGTCAAGACTTAGGGATTTTAGCACGCAAGGTGCTCGAGAAAATGCCAAGGCATTTACAGATAAGAAAGAAAAGAAAGAAAAGCTATTTTATTTTCTAAGGCCAGTACCCGGCGTCCAAGGGCGTCGTTAAAGAAATCCAGGTGTCCAATTCCAAGGTCTTGGCCCTGGTAGACCAAGGTCTGCTCTATTAGGTTTGGTGGCTCGCTACCCCAACCTTTTAGGGAACGCGCATATGAGATGGTACTTACGTCTTCAGTGGATCCAAGTGATTATTATTTTCAAGTATATGCTTTAGCAAAGTTTCGAAAGTTAAGAAAGTTTTCAAAAGTTAAAGAATAGCTAAAGTTTCAAGTTGAGCCAAGAAAAGTAAATTGAGATTTATTATTGCTTGAGTATGCATGTTTTGAGTTATACATGTTCTTAGTGTTTCTTTCGAGCATATTAGTATCTCATATGATTTTCATATTGTTCTAGAAGCATGTTTGCACATTTCGAGATTTTGTGAGCTAGATAGTACTTACTAAGCTTTTTGCTTACTAGTTGCATTTCCTCTTATTGCAGATAAAGGTAAAGGCAAGCAATTCTGAAGGAAGACGACGAGGCGGTGCTGAGTAAAGTGTGTGTGGTGGCTGATTATGGAGAGATCTTTGGCACAAGACAATTTAGTTATTTAATTCACAATGTTATAGTTCATTTGAATTTCAAGTTCTTGCTTTATGGAGTTTAGCGAACATTTAAGTTTCGGATAGTTTTACATGCTCAATTGCTTAGAGTAAAGATTCCATGTCATTTCATTTAGCTTATATATTTTTATGTTTGCATTGGATGAGTAGAAATGTGAGTAGATGGAGATATTGATACTTTGTTAGAAAATAGACGCATGTGCCAAGATAGTATCAAATTCTCTTTGAATTAAGTTTTATTGCTTATAAATGGTTAGAAAAGTTGCATTCACATTTCATAATGCTTTAGCAAGGTTATAGAACATGCATTTGGTGTTATGTATGCATAGGAGTCAAGATTGGTACAAACTCTATTGTTAAAGTTCATTTAAACTCGAATAGCTTATTTTCTTCCGCAAAAGTCCTAATTTCAAGTTTATGGATTCGTTTTGATTGGCTAAATTGTTTAGAAAACTGATATAGAGTATAGAAATGGTGTCATGATTCTATATGGCTCGAAAGTATAGGTTTGGTGGAGAGTTGAAGCAACTGCCGAAACCTGAGTTTTCTGAACTCAGGCCTATCAGTCGACTGATACAGTATCAGTCGACTGATACCCGAAAGTTCAGTTGGGTGAGGCAGGTTTCAATAAGTGCCATTTTGCGAGTTTTTGAGAAAGGAAGTGTGACATGGTATCATGCATGACTACTTAAATTAGAATATCATTCTTAGATGAATTTAAAAGAAAAAAAAAGATTTCCGCATTTTTATTAGTCGTGTATTAGAGTCGAGAAGTAGAGAAAAGTAACGATCCGTCTGAGGTAGAGAAGGCGGGTCGCTACAGGTGGTATCAGAGCAGTTCCCATTCTCCAGCATCACACACACATCAGCATCAACCTTGCCGTCTTCAAGTAAGAAAGCTTTAAGTTTCAGTTTTTCTATTGCTCCTTTATTTAATTGCAGTACAGAGAAATGCTTAAGTACTACTCACATGTGCATAGAACAAGGAAGCATGTTTAATCCCTTAGTATCACGGAATCATGTTTAATCCCTAGAATGGATATCAGATTTCTAAGTAAGAAGACAAGTTTATACCTAGAGATGTAGTAGTGATTTCTTGTTCCTTTATGCATTATTAGATGGCAAGAAGAGGCCGAGCTCCTAATGCTAATAACAGAACTCCAGTTCAAGATAACAGTGAGCCTGGCACAGAACAGCCAAACCTGATGGCAGTCATTGCTCAAATGCAAGCTCAGATTACAGAACAACAGAAGACCATCGCCACACTGATGGCGAATCAGCACCCAGTGCCCCCTACACCACCCACAGCAGGAGTGGGAACTCCAGTGGTGGCTGAAGTTCCAGCAGTCACACAGGAGACCCCTGCCGTGAACCGAAGACAAGAAGCGTACCTCGTCCAGTGGCAGAGGCTGAAACCTGAAAGCTTCTCAGGCACGACTGAGCCCTGGGATGCCCAGGCTTGGTTCAAGACTTTAGAGAGCACAATGGAGCTTCTTGACTGGCCAGAAGTTGAGAAGGTCAAATGTGCCTCCTTCTGCCTAACTGGAGATGCTCGTATGTGGTGGGAGCGAGTCAAGAGTAAGAAGATAGTCAACCAGATGAGCTGGGCAGATTTTGAGCACGAGTTCTATGAGGAATTTTTCCACATGAAGGTTACCAACAAGCACTTCGAGGACTTCATGGAGTTCAGACAGGGTAGCCTACCAGTGGGAGAAGCAGTCGCAAAGTTCAACAGACTAGCTCGCCTCTGCCCAGAGCTAGTCAGCACAGAGAAGGAGCGAGTCAGACTGATGCTCCGCATGCTGAACCCTGAGATAGCACTCAACGTGAACAGCGGGATGCACCGACCCCAGACCAGCGAGGAGTTGGTCAGTAGTGCTCTAATCTCAGAGCACTACCTGAATAGCATCAAGGCACAGCAAGCACAGCAGAAGCCAGTCCTGATTGAGAACAAGACAATAGGAGGCCAGAAGCCTCAGCCAAATAGCCAGAACTGGAAGAACAAGAACCACAAAAGGAAGCAGCGGCCTGGCAGCCAGAAAGGAAAACCAGAGAATAAGCAAGCTAGATATCCACCTTGTCCTAAGTGTGGGAGGAACCATCCAGGAACATGCCTTTTGGGTGTAACTGGATGCTATTCATGTGGACAAGAGGGACACCGATCCAAAGAATGCCCAAACAAGTTTAAAGTACTTCCTCAGTAGTCCGTACAGTATGGAGGCAAGCCCCAGTTACATTACATGCCTACTATGCTGGAGGGACCTCAGATCAGTCAGGGAGGATTGGAAGCAGCACCAGTTCCAACCAATGCCAGAGTCTTTTCCCTCACGAAGGAAGAAGCTGCCAGCGCCTCCACGGTCGTAACAGGTCAAATAGTTATTTTTCGGCATTTAGCTACTACACTGTTTGACACTGGGGCGACCCATTCTTTCGTATCAGTACCTTTTGCTAGTAAGTTACAGGTGCCTACAGAGAGTTGGGAGTCCAGATTCCTGACAACTCTCCCTTCAGGGGAAATCATGGAATCCACCCAGAGGCTCCGGGCTGTGCCAATCAAGATTTCAGACCGAGAGCTATATGTCGATCTGGTAGTCCTTGCGATGCAGGACTTCGACATCATACTGGGCATGGATTTCCTCAGTAAGTACAGCGCTTCAGTGGACTGCCGTAGAAGGAAGGTGGTTTTCAGCCCAGAAGGAGAACCACCATTCGAGTTTCAAGGAGCCCCAAGGAGGAAGACTCAGAAATTTCTCTCAGCCTTGGCAGCCCACCAGATGCTAGAGCAAGGGTGTGCTGGTTTTCTTGCACACATAGTGGAATCAGAAGCAAAAGAAGAACTCAAGCAGGAGGATGTACGGGTAGTCTGCGAATATCCAGAAGTGTTCCCAGAAGAATTACCTGGACTACCTCCCAACAGAGAAGTGGAATTCGAGATCGAGCTAGTGCCCGGTACCGGTCCGGTCTCGAAAGCCCCATATCGTATGTCTCCAGCAGAGTTGAAGGAATTACAAGAGCAACTCCAGGAGCTACTAGACAAGGGCTTCATTCGCCCGAGTCATTCACCCTGGGGAGCTCCTGTACTTTTCGTCAAGAAGAAGGATGGGTCTATGCGTCTGTGCATAGACTACAGAGCTCTGAACAAGGTGACCATCAAGAACAAGTACCCCCTTCCTAGAATAGATGATTTATTTGATCAACTCAAAGGGGCTACAGTGTTCTCGAAGATAGATCTGCGTTCTGGGTATCATCAGCTGAAGGTTAAAGAAAGTGACATCCCCAGGACGGCCTTCAGGACAAGATACGGCCACTACGAATTTGTAGTAATGCCTTTTGGAGTAACCAATGCTCCAGCAGTCTTCATGGAGCTGATGAACCACATCTTTAGGGAGTATCTCGATAAATTCGTCATTGTGTTTATTGATGATATCCTCATATATTCACAGACTCCAGAGGACCATGCTACACACTTGAGGATAGTGCTGCAGATCCTTCAGCAGGAGAAGCTCTATGCAAAATTCTCAAAGTGTGAGTTTTGGCTAGATCAGGTGACCTTCCTAGGTCACATTGTATCCAAAGAAGGCATTCAAGTTGATCCAGCCAAGATAGAAGCAGTCAGCAACTGGTGTAGACCCAAGAGTGCCAGTGAGATCAGAAGCTTCTTAGGCCTGGCAGGATATTACAGAAAATTTGTGGAGGACTTTTCCAGGATAGCTTCTCCACTCACAGCCTTGACCAGAAAGAACAAGAAGTTTGAATGGTCAGATAAATGCGAGCACAGTTTTCTAGAGCTGAAGAAGAGACTGACCAGTGCTCCCATCCTGACTGTTCCAGAGAGTGACAAGGCCTTTGACATCTATAGTGATGCATCCAAGATGGGCCTTGGAGCTGTCCTCATGCAAGACGGTAAAGTAATAGCATATGCCTCCAGACAGCTCAAGGACTATGAGAAGAATTACCCTACCCACGACCTTGAGCTAGCAGCTGTGGTCTTTGCACTGAAGCTCTGGAGACACTACCTGTATGGAGTGCAGTGCAGAATCTTCACAGACCATCAGAGTTTGAAGTACTTCTTCACTCAGAAGGACCTGAATATGAGGCAGCGCAGGTGGCTAGAGTTGGTCAAAGATTATGACTGTGAAATCCTCTACCACCCAGGTAAAGCTAATAAAGTGGCGGATGCACTGAGTAGGAAATCTTGTGCAGCACTGATGTCCTTATCATCACTGTCTCTACCACTTCAGAAAGAAATAAAAGATTTTGGAGTCGAGGTAATAATTGGGCAATTTTGCATTGACCTAGAGTCAAC
>JAGFNQ010006841.1:0-70701 GCA_024364735.1 Boesenbergia rotunda | reverse complement strand
TCTCGCTTGGGTTGATGGACACATCCATGCCCGACTTGAACCTCAACATGTTCAAACCATGGAATTAGTTTATGAATAATATAGTTCGAGTCAGAGGTCAATCATTAGTTTTGGTTGTTGGACACATCCAAGCCTGACTAACGGTTGAATGAGCTCCAACCATGTTAAATATTTCTTGATTAATGGGTCAGCCTTAAGCTTGGGAGCATCGATTGTTGTGCACAGCCAAGGTCGATGTAAAGAGAGGTGCAGTTGGGTGCTATGTATAATGATACATACTTGTTAATGAGTTAACAACCCCAATGTTTTATGCAAACATTCAATTAGTTGATAGCATAATGTGATAGTTACATATATGTGATGTGTAATCGGTATAATTACCTACCTTCATAGCTAAGAGAACTTGATGGCCACAGCCATGGTTGTTCTTATCTATGGTTGGATATCAACCTATTTGGAGATGTTCCTACGATCTCCCGAATTGATAATAAGGTGAATCAATTCGAAAATAAATAGGATTTAATTTATGTATGTTGATACATTCTTTAATAAATCTTCTCACATAATCTCAATTTGTATTTCTAGGTTAATCACTCGATCATGTCTTCTCTGAATTTGCCTTCCATCTTGGACACCAACAAATTAACTGGGCCTAACTTCATAGACTGGCTTCGAAACCTGAGGATAGTCCTTAAGGCAGAAAAGCCTGCTTGTGTCCTTGAAGATCAACTTCCCAAACGTCCTTCTGAAAATGCAACTCCAGACCAGTTTCCTGAGTTGCTCAACCTGCTGAAGACTATAGAGCCTTCTGTAAAGCAGGATCAGAAGACGATACTGTTAGTTGGTTCTAAGAGGAAGGCCAAAGAACAGAATAATGGAAAGAAGAAAAAGGCTAAAAAGACTGAAAAGAAACCAAAAGGCACTTGCCATCATTGTGGCAAGGAGGGTCACTGGCGAAGAAACTGCAAGATTTATCTTGAGTCCTTGAAAGAGAAGGCATCCGATGCCCCATCCTCTTCAAGTATCTTCGTTATTGAATGTCACTCTATTTCCTCAAACACATGGGTACTTGATACTGGGTGTAGCTCACATATATGTAATGACATACAAGGGCTAAGGAATAGAAGAAGACTCGTCAAAGGAGAAGCGAATTTGCGAGTTGGAAACGGAGCAAAGATTGCTGCTGTTGCCATCGGAACATATTTGCTAAGCTCCCCACTGGACGTTCTTAGAATTGGATAATTGCTATTTCGTTCCTTCGTTGATAAAGAACATTGTATCTATTTCATGTTTGAATGAAAAGGGTTATCATTTAACTTTTAGTAACAATTGTTGTTACATAACTTTAAATGGCGTTCTTTATGGGAATGGAACTTTGTGCAATGGCATCTACACGTTAGATTTATCCAGTGACGTTTTCAATATCGAAGTTAGCAACAAACGTGCTCGAATAGATGATCGAATAGACTCCTACACTTGGCATTGTCGTCTTGGCCATGTAAGTAAGAAACGCATGACCGAATTACACCGATGTGGAATTTTGGAATCATTTGATACATGCGAATCATGCTTAAAAGGCAAGATGACCAAATTACCCTTTACCGGAAAAGGTAATCCAGTGGGAGAGTTGCTTGGTCTAATACATACCGATGTATGTGGACCAATGTCAACTCCAGCACAAGGAGGCTATAACTACTTCATCACCTTTATCGATGATCACTCACGATTTGGGTATGTGTTCTTGATGAAACACAAATCTGAAGCTTTTGATAAATTCAAAGAGTTCAGAAATGAAGTAGAGAAACAGCTTGGCAAAAGTATTAAAATACTTCGATCCGATCGGGGTGGTGAATACTTAAGTCAAGAGTTTCAAGATTATCTAAGGGACAATGGGATATTATCCCAATGGACTCCGCCATATACACCACAGCATAATGGTGTATCTGAGAGGCGCAACCGAACCTTGATGGACATGGTTAGGTCGATGATGAATCATGCAACTCTTCCAAAATCCTTTTGGGGTTATGCACTTAAGACAGCTGTTTATTTATTAAACAGAGTCCCGACCAAGGTAGTCTCTACTACTCCATATGAGATTTGGAATAGTAAGAAACCTCACTTAACTCACCTTAAGATATGGGGTTGTCCTGCTTACGTGAAGCGGGTTGTATCAGACAAATTGGATGCTAAGTCTGATAAATGTCTATTTATTGGATACCCTAAGGAAACGAAGGGTTACCAATTCTATCATCCCTTGGAACAAAAGGTGTTTGTTTCAAGGCATGCTGTATTTCTAGAAAAAGAATTTCTTTTACAAGAAAACAGTGGGAGTGGCTTTGAACTTGATGAAGTTCAAGAAACTCCAATAGACATTACAGAGACACCGAGTCTAGGCCCACAACCGATAATTCATAATGATGAGCTATCAGTTGAACCTAAAACTACACCACCTCTTCGTAGGTCTGATAGGACACGCAACATTCCAGAGAGATACGGATTTCTCGTAAGTGAATCGAACGACGTGTTGCTCATTGGCGATGACGAACCTATCAGTTATGAAGATGTTCTGAAAAGTTCAGAAAGGGACAAATGGCTTGAAGCCATGAAGTCGGAAATGGATTCCATGTACGAAAATCAAGTATGGGACTTGGTTAACCCACCTGAAGGGATTAAACCCATAGGGTGCAAGTGGGTTTTCAAGAAGAAAACCGACATGGAAGGTAATGTTGTTACCTTTAAGGCTAGATTAGTGGCAAAAGGATATCGTCAGAAACAAGGAATTGATTATGACGAAACCTATTCGCCAGTAGCTATGCTTAAATCCATTCGGATGCTCCTAGCCATAGCAGCTCATTATGATTATGAGATATGGCAAATGGATGTGAAAACAGCTTTCCTTAACGGAAACCTGCTTGAGGACGTATACATGATACAGCCTGAAGGTTTCACATCGGTTGATAAAACCAAGGTATGCAAGCTTCGACGATCCATATATGGACTGAAGCAAGCATCTAGGAGCTGGAACATCCGTTTTGATGAGACAATCAAAAAGTTTGATTTCTCACAAAATCCTGACGAACCCTGTGTGTACAAGAAGGTTAGTGGGAGTGCAGTCGTATTCCTAGTATTATATGTCGACGACATCTTACTTATAGGAAACGATATTTCAGTCTTACAGACAGTTAAAATTTGGTTATCCAAAACTTTCTCCATGAAAGACCTGGGAGAAGCAACCTATATCCTTGGGATTAGAATCTATAGAGATAGATCAAAACGGTTGCTCGGTCTTTCGCAGTCTACATATATAGACCGAGTGCTAAAAAGGTTTAGCATGTCGGAATCCAAGAAAGGTTACCTTCCCATTAGGCATGGGATCAACCTTTCAAAGTCTATGTGTCCGCGCACAGAAGACGAGAGGATTTGCATGAATAAGATTCCCTATGCATCCGCGATAGGATCTATCATGTATGCTATGTTATGTACTAGGCCTGATGTATCGTATGCTTTGAGCGTCACAAGCAGATACCAGTCGGATCCAGGAATGGATCACTGGGCGGCTGTTAAGACAATCCTTAAGTACTTAAGAAGAACTAAGGATGTGTTCCTAATATATGGAGAAGGAGATTTGGTAATACGTGGGTATACAGATGCCAGTTTCCAGACAGATAAGGATGACTCCAAATCGCAGTCTGGATACGTATTTACTTTGAATGGAGGCGCAGTAAGTTGGAAAAGTTCCAAACAAGACACTGTAGCGGATTCCACCACGGAAGCGGAATATATCGCAGCTTCGGAAGCAGCAAAGGAAGCAGTCTGGATCAAGAAGTTTGTCTCCGAACTTGGTGTGGTTCCAACCATTGATGATGCAGTGCCGGTTTACTGCGACAACAATGGAGCTATTGCACAAGCAAAGGAACCAAGGTCTCATCAGCGATCCAAACACGTGCTTCGCCGCTATCATCTGATCAGAGAGATTATAAGTAGGAATGACATACAAATTGAGAGAGTTCCCACTGAAAGGAATATAGCGGATCCTTTAACTAAGGCCTTGCCTCAAAGCAAGTTTGAGGGTCATGTTAGAGCCTGTGGTATTGGATACCGTAGCGATTGGCATTAGGCCAAGTGGGAGTTTGTTAGTGATATGAGAGAAGTGTCCTAAGGCAATCGCCTTATGATTGTAAAACATTTATATTAATAAATGATAATTCACTATTTGAGTATACATGCTTGTGTATTTGATTGGGATCTTAAACTCATCTACTGAATGTCCGCAATACAACTCACAGCATAAGAGAATTTGTGATGAGATCACAACTAGTGATTATCTCTAAATGCGCAAATGTGAAGTATTGAAAATATCCCTAGTCGATGAATTGATAAAAACGGACACTATCAATTCTGTTGAGACTAGCATGGGTTATTCTCTAATCAGCTGATTCTCACTGGCTGGTGACATTGGGATGTCCGGAGATAAACATGGATGCTAGTTAAGGGAACTAGTTCATTGGAGTGACTAGCTGTAAGACTTCATATGGGAATCTACATGTAGATATGTCAATGAAGATCTTACTGCGGCTTAAGTGCGATGTTCCTTTGACTTGCGGTGTTCAAGTCATCTTGGTCATGGAGACTTATACTTTGACATCTTAAGCAAGCATCTCCAAGGAGGTGTGGACCCAGGATGATCGGGTATAAGCCGAAGTGCCCGAAGATGTTTGAACAGCCTACAAAGGATTCACCACTCCTTGCGAGGAGATGTATACCCAGGCCTATCGTCGGATTGTTACTCAAAGCCTCTGGCCAGAGCATATCATGTTTAGAGTGAGAGTCTCTAAAATACATGAGAGTAATTAGAAATCCAAAGGACGAGTAAGACATTACTTGGGCTAGGCGTGACGTAGTCAGCCTAGTGGGGACTGACACCATTGACCGTGTCCTGAACCAAGTGGGTATAAGGTGGTGAAGGGAATGGGGCACGATTCATTAGAGCTGCTGAAGGGTTTCAGAATAATTTCTTCTGAGGTCAAACCGTTGATCTTTCGATTAATTGGGGATCATGATGTACTACTAGGTGCACTCATGATCGTTCTATAATTAGTTAATTATAGACGGCCAACATAAATCGAAAGCCTATTTAGTCACACGCACTACGAGTAATCCGAGGGATTTAAAACTAGTTGAAAATTGATTTTCCGATCAAGAGAAATAAGTCGAATCTGAGTTAATCAGAGGCGCAATGGAAACTAAAATGGCTAAGTCTTTTGAAGGCTTTTTGGGCGAATTAAATGAGTTTAATTCGCGATCGGTTCGGGTCGTTTTGGCCGGCCAAAGAGGGTATTAACCCTCCTTGTGGTGGCCGGCCATTAAAGGGAATTAAATCAATTTATTTGGTTTATTAATAGATAAATCTAGTGCGATTTATTTTATAATTATGGATAAATAAATTTGTATAAAGAAATTTATATAAATAAATTTATAGAAATTTATTCTTTTATGGAAATTAAAATAATCCATGAATTGGTTTATTTTAATTTTATAAAATCAATTATGAATTGATTTTTCCATAATAAGAAAGTTTATAAATTTCTTATAAAATTTATTCCATAATTTAAAGAGAAGAATAATTAGTTTTATTATAAATTAGTTTATAATAAAACTTGGTTTAAACGGAATAATTCATAAGAATTTATAGAATAAATTTCTTATGATAATTAATTAGTTTTATTATAAAGTTAGTTATAATAAAATTCATAAGAGAATTTATAGGATAAATCTCTTATGATAACTAATTTGTTTTATTATAAATTAGTTATAATAAGACTAGGCTTAAACGGAATAATTAATAAGAGAATTTATAAGATAAATTTCTTATAACTAATTTCGTTAATTCCGTTAATTCTGTTTAGAGGGAGACTTAGCAAAGGAGTTGCTACTATATAAAGGAACCAAAGGCTAGCCCTTATTTCAATTCAAGTAATTGAATCATAGAGCTCTCCCTCTCTCTCTTAATCTCTTCTCTTCTCTTCTCCCTCTCCCTCTCTTGCCTAGGGCCGGCGCCCACTTGGAGCCTAGGGCCGGCGCCCACTTGGTGACTTAGGGTCGGCGCAACTCCTCCCTTAGTTGAGGTTGGCGTGAGCTTCAAGAAGAAGAAGGAGAACCCGAACGCGAAGAAGAAGAAGCGGATAGCGATTCCTCTCTTCCCGGAATTTGATTCCGTTACTTTGTTGGTTAGTTTTTCATTATTTTCTCTTATCCTTCTAGTTGTGCCTTCCGAGAATCTAGTAGTTCTCGTCGGCACAAAACTCGTGACTTTGCGAAGTCATCCCGAAGAGAACTCGGCGTGGACGCGAATAGAGGCGAAGCTTCCAAGGGACGCTACGGTTGGATCTCGTCCCTTTCTTCGAGTTACGCAAGGTACAAAAGTAAATTAGTTTACTTTTTCGCAAACTTTTATTTTATGATTATGTCGATACCCTATAAGGTTGCATGCTAGATACGAAGTTAAAATAATTTAGGAAATTATTTTATGCAAACTCTTCCGCTGCACGTAAAAATTTTAAATTTTACGAACTCGTATCCTTGTCGACATGCACCCGGTCCCAACACCTACACATAAAGTATTTATTGTTTGGATCCAATTAGAGTTAAGGATAGCTTTAAAATTGATTTTCACAGCCTAGTCTGTCTCACCCAGTCTAGTGTTATCAATCACGTTAACCTTATGGGTTTTGTGAGACAAGTTTTAACAAAAATAAAGATTTTAATTTGAAAAGCATGGTTAATTATAAAAATTAATTAATTTTGAAATTTTTTTTATAAAGTTTAAGTTTATTTTGAAGAATTGTGTTGAATCTAAGATTAATTGAAATTTGTGTTAGATTCAAATTTAACAAGTAGTAAAGTGATTTTGATTTTCAATAATTGGCTTCCAGGTCTTGGCGAGGCACTAGGCCTTCTTTGGCCGTAGCCTTATTGGAGCATCAACCCTTTCCTTGACAAAACCTTTTGGTCTAAACATTGGAGTTTCTTGAACTTCATCAAGTTCAATGCCACTCCCACTGTTTTCTTGTAAAAGAAATTCTTTTTCCAGAAATACAGCATGCCTTGAAACAAACACCTTTTATTCCAAGGGATGATAGAATTGATAACCCTTAGTTTCCTTAGGTTATCCAATAAATAGATATTTATCAGACTTAGTATCCAATTTGTCTGATACAGTCCGCTTCACATAAGCAGGACAACCCCATATCTTAAGGTGAGTTAAGTGAGGTTTCTTACTATTCCATGTCTCATATGGAGTAGTAGAGACTACCTTGGTCGGGACTCTGTTTAGCAAGTAAACAGCTATCGTAAGTGCATTGCCCCAAAAGGATTTTGGAAGAGTTGCATGATTCATCATGGATCTAACCATGTCCATCAAGGTTCAATTGCGCCTCTCAGATACACCATTATGCTGTGGTGTATATGGCGGAGTCCATTGAGACAATATCCCATTGTCCCTAAGATAATCTTGAAACTCTTGACTTAAGTATTCACCACCCCGATTGGATCGAAGTATCTTAATACTTTTGTCAAGCTATTTCTCTACTTCATTTCTGAACTCTTTGAATTTCTCAAAAGCTTCAGATTTGTGTTTCATCAAGAACACATACCCGAATCGTGAGTGATCATCGATAAAGGTAATGAAGTAGCTATAGCCTCCTTGTGTAAGAGTTGACATTGGTCCACATACATCAGTATGTATTAGACCAAGCAATTCTCCCACTAGTTTACCTTTTCTGGAAAAGGGTAATTTGGCCATCTTACCTTTTAAGCATGATTCGCATGTATCAAATGAACCGGGTTCAAATGATTCCAGAATTCCATATCGATGTAATTTGGTCATGCGTTTCTTACTTACATGGCCGAGACGACAATGCCACGTATAGGAGTCTATTCGATTATCTATTCGAGCACGTTTGTTGCTTACTTCGATATTGAAAACGTCACCGGATAAATCTAACGTGTAGATACCATTGCACAAAGTTCCGATCCCATAAAGAACATCATTTAAAGATATGTAACAACAATTGTTACTAAAAGTTAAATGATAACCCTTTTCATTCAAGCATGAAATAGATATAATGTTCTTTATTAACGAAGGAACAAAATAACAATTATCCAATTCTAAGACAAGTCCAGTAGGGAGCTTTAGCAAATATGTTCCGATGGCAATAGCAGCAATATTTGCTCCATTTCCAACTCGCAAATTATCTTCTCCCTTGACGAGTCTTCTTCTATTCCTTAGCCCTTGTATGTCATTACATATATGTGAGCTACACCCAGTATCAAGTACTCAGGTGTACGCGGAAATAGAGTGACATTCAATAATGAAGATGCCTGAAGAGGATGGGGCATCGGATGCCTTCTTCTTCAAGGACTCAAGGTAAACCTTGCAGTTTCTTCGCCAGTGGCCCTCCTTGCCACAGTGATGGCAAGTGCCTTTTGGTGCCTTTTCAATCCTTTTGTCCTTAGTTAACTTATTGGTGTCCAAAATGGAACGCAAATTCAGAGAAGACATGATCGAGTGATTATCCTAGAAATACAAATTGAGCTTATGTGTGAAGAATGATAAAGAATGCATCAATATACATTAATTAAATCCTATTTATTTTTCGAATTGAATAAACCTTTTTATCAATTCGGGAGATCGTAGGAACAACTCCAAATAGGTTGATATCCAACCATAGATAAGAACAACCATGGCTGTGGCCATCAAGTTATTCTTAGCTATGAAGGTAGGTAATTATACCGATTACATATCACATATATGTAACTATCACTTTATGCTATCAACTAATTGAATGTTTGCATAAATCATTGGGTTGTTAACTCATTAACAAGTATGCAACAATATACATAGCACCCAACTGCACCTCTCTTTACATCGACCTTGGCTGTGGCACAACAAATCGATGCTCCATGCTTAAGGCTGACCCATTAATCAAGAAATAGTTTTAATATGGTTGGAGCTCATTCAACCGTTTAGTCAGGCTTGGATGTGTCCAATAACCAAAACTAAGGATTGACCTCTGACTCCAACTATATTAATCATAAACTAATTCCATGGTTTGAACATGTTGAGGTTCAAGCCGGGCATGGATGTGTCCATCAACCCAAACGAGAAACACAACTCCGATTCTAACCATATTAATGGAAGGTGTTGGCCTTAATATTTTGTAAGGGGTTTTGGGTCTCATTCTTTTTTTTCTAAGCACATTCATGACATATAATTATGTCATGTACTAACGATTTCCTTAATAAAGTATGTATGTGACTTAATTTATCAAGTCTCATTAATTGAATTAGGAACCGGATTTCCTAATTCTAATTTCATACTTTATTTAAGGAATTGTTTTGGGAAACAATTTCCTAAATTGTCATAATCAATTTCTGAAATAATATGTTTAAGACTTTGATTTCTCTAAATCAAATCTTATTAAATTAAGAGACAGATTCCCTTAATTAAACCACATATTATTTTCATGAAAATCTCTTATAAGAAAACTCTATAGGAAACCATTTTCCTAATTAATTTTCGAGACAACAATATGTAAGAGCATCACCTCTTAAATCAAATAAGGAAATTATCATTTGAGAATCACCTCAAAATTTCTAAGATTTGATTACATATTTTATTTATGGATTTATTAATTTCAACAAATTATTTTCTTTGGGTGGCTCCCCGAGGCTCAGATACCCAAAAAAAAGAAATTTGTTGTAAATCTAATTTGGTCCGCTCCCCGAGGCGTAACCAAATTAAACATGACAATTTTATTCAAAATAGGAAATTAAATTACAACAACTAACTTTAAATTGGATGGCTCCCCGAGGCTCAATCCAAAATAAAGAATTTTGTTAATAATTTAAAACCAATTCGAATTTAATTGTCAATTAATAATCCATAAATTTGTCTAGACTTTCTTGAAAGAAAGTGCCCAAAATTGCGAGATTTCATAATAGGTTTTCAGAATAATTGTAAGTTTCTGGTACAAAGAAAACTTACATATTTCCAAAATTGGAAAATTTCTAAAATAGAAAATTTCCAAAATTGGAAAGTTTCCAAAAAAAAGGAAGTTTTCACAATTATCATAAAATTTCAGAAACTAGGATATTTCAAAATTTTGCGAAATTTCATGAGGATTTCTAAATTTTGAAATTCCAAAATCTAAAATTTATCATAATTGGAAAGTTTCCATAATTGGAAAATTTTCCAAAATTGAGATCATGACAAAGTTTTCCGGAAAACAATTATATGATTATGTCGTACACTAACCGGCTCTGATACCACTGTTGGGACCGGGTTCATGTTGACATGGATACGGTTTCGTAATTTTAAAATTTAATTACGTGCAGCGGAAGGATTAGCATAAATAATTTCTCAAATTATTTTAACCACTTATCTAGCATGCAACCTTATGTTGTAGAGACATGATCATACATTTAAAATTTTGCAGAAAGTAAACTAATTTACTTGATACCTCGCGTAACCCGTAGAAAGGGACGAGATCCAACCGTAGCGTCGCTTGGATGCCCCGCCTCTATTCGCATCCACGCCGAGTTTTCTTCGGGATGACTTCGCAAAGCCACGAGTTTCATGCCGACAAGAACTACTAGATTCTCCAAAGGCACGACAAGAATATCAAGAGAGAGAGATGGAAAACTAACCACTAAACAAAAAACGGAATCAAGATTCCGGGAGGAAGGAAGGAGTCGCGCCCCGCTTCTTCTTCTTCTTTGGCACCTTCTTGGTGGAGGTGGCTCACGGCAAAGGAGGTGAGGGCAGCCGACCCTAGAAGAGGGAGAGGGAGAGAATGAGAGGAAGAGAGGCTAGGCAAGAATCCTTGATCACTTGAATTGATTTCCAAGCCTTACCTTTGCACCTTTATATAGTAGCCTCTTTATCGCCAAGTCTCCTTTTTAACGGAATAAATTTTTCATAAGAAATTTATCTTATAAATTTTTCTATGAATTATTCCGATATGCCAAGTTTTTATTATAACTTAATTTATAATAAAAACAACCATGTCTCCCCTTTTATTATGGAATAAATTTTCCAAGAAATTTATCTTATAAATTTTTCTTATCATGGAAAAATCAATTCATAATTGATTTTATAAAATAAAATAAACCAATCCATGGTTCATTTTAATTTCCATAAAATGAATAAATTTCTATAAATTTCTTTATCATGGTAAATCAATCCATTATTGATTTTATAAAATAAAATAAACCAATCCAAGGTTTATTTTAATTTCCATGAAAATAAATCTCTTTATATAAATTTCTTTATATAAATTTCTTTATATAAATTTCTTTATCCATAATTTTATAAATCAAACCACGCGCGGTTTATTTTATAATTTGAACCAAAAACTTGGTTCACCCTTTTTTATTGTGGCCGGCCAAACCAAAGAGGGTGGGGACCCTCTTTGGCCGGCCAAACCAAAGCCTATTCCTCACGAATTAAACTCATTTAATTCGTCCATTAAGTCTTCAAAAGACAGCCATTTTATGCTTCCGATGCGTCTCTGAAAATTTAGATTCGACTTATCTCTCTTGATCGGAAAATCCAATTTTCAACTCGTTTTAAATCCCTCGGATTACTCGTAGTGCGTGTGACTAAATAGGTTTTCGATTTATGTTGGCTGTCTATAATCAACCAATTATAGAACGATCATGAGTGGCACCTAGTAGTGCATCATGAACCCCAATTAATCGAAAGATCAACGGTTGACCTCAGATATAATTCTGAAACCCTTCAGCAGCTCTAATGAATCGTGCCTCATTCCCTTCACCATCTTATACCCACTTAGTTCAGGACATGGTTTATATGTGTCAGTCCCCACTAGGCTGACTACGTCACACCTAGCCCAAGTAATGTCTTTTTCGTCCAATGGATTCTAATTACTCTCATGTATTTCAGAGACTCATACTCTAAATATGTCATGCTCTGGCCAGAGGCTTTGAGTAACAATCCGACGATAGGCCTTGGGTATACATCCCCTCGCAAGGAGTGGTGAATCCTTTGTAGGCTGTTCAAACATCTACGGGCACTTCGGCTTATACCCAACCATCCTGGGTCCACACCTCCTTGGAGATGCTTGCTTAAGATGTTAAAGTATAAGTCTCTGTGACCAAGATGACTTGAACACCGCAAGTCAAAAAAACATCGCACTTAAGCTGCAGTAAGAACATCACTGACATGTCTATATGTAGACTACCATGTGAAGTTTTACAGCTAGTCACTCCAATGAACTAGTTCCCTTAACTAGCATTCATGTTTATCTCCGGACATCTCATTGTCACCAGCCAGTGAGAATCAGCTGATTAGAAAATAACCCATGCTAGTCTCAATAGAATTGATAGTGTCCTTATTTATCAATTCATCGACTAGGGACAATTCCAATACTTCACAATTGCACATGTAGAGATAATCACTAGTTGTGAATTCATCACAAATTCTCTCATGCTGTGAATTATATTGTGGACATTCAGTAAATGAGTTTAAGATCCCAATCAAATACACAGACATGTATACTCAAATAGTGAATATTCATTTATTAAAATAAATGTTTACAATCATGAGGCGATTGCCTTAGGACACAATTCTCATATTACAAACACTAACCAGTTTGGATCTTGGATCGGTAGCTTCAGCTAGTTCCACCAGAATGGTTTCCCTAACGTACTATCATCACACCTCCTCCCAATACTAGGTTTTCAAATTTTAACTATATCATTTTGTCCTTGAACTAACCAGTCCTAAATTTAAGCATGATAAAAAAATAAACAATCAATCATGTAATTAAACAAAATCGCAATTAAAAAAAAATCTAATTATGAATATGCTTTTTATATTGGCTCCCCCTGGACTACAGCCTCGATAATGGTTAGGCAAGATGTGAATATTGTCCTTGGGGATCCAATACTAGTTTGGTCCAGCTTGTTTGTTCAAATAGAGCTTGGGGACCCATGCTTGGACTTGGGTTCTAGGTTGGTTCAATACATCATAATAAGAGCGATGCCTAGACTTAGTTCGATACCCTAATCCAGATTGGTTAAGAACGAACTTTTGCTTTCCAAGGATCATGTCAAGACCCTTGGAACCCGAAGTGAATCGTTCTAAGGCCACTCTGAGCTCCTTGACTTGAGTTTTCAAGGAGGAATTCTCTTCCTCAAGCTTTTGAACTTGAGTGGAGTTTCCTTCTTGAATTTGCTCGGTCAAGGACCTCGAGTCGGCATCCTCTTTCAGGCGTTTTACTTCCTGTCGGAGGGACTCGACCCTAATTTTGGATTTTGCTAAGTTGCGAGACAAGTAAGAGATTAATTTAGATAGTTCATATTCAGAATAACCTTTTACCGTGATTTGCCCGTTCTCCGAGATTGTGAGCCTTCTGTCGTCTGGTTCCAATTTCGATCCGGTGTCGACGTCTTCTGAAGCGGTTAGAGCGAGTAAATTTGCATGCAGGACTTCTTCTTCTTCTTCGAAAGTGGATGTTGGGACCGGGTGCATGTTGACATGGATACGGGTTCGTAATTATAAAATTTAATTACGTACAGCGGAAGGTTTAGCATAAATAATTTCTCAAATTATTTTAACTACGTATCTAGCATGCAACCTTATGTTGTGGAGACATGATCATACAATTAAAATTTTGCAGAAAGTATACTAATTTACTTAATACCTCGCGTAACTCGTTGAAAGGGACGAGATCCAACCGTAGCGTCCCTTGGAAGCTCCGCCTCTATTCGCGTCCACGCCGAGCTTTCTTCGGGATGACTTCGCAAAGCCACGAGTTTCGTGCCGACGAGAACTACTAGATTCTCCAAAGGCACGACAAGAATACCAAGAGAGAGATGGAAAGACTAACCACCAAACGAAGAACAAAATCAAGATTCCGGGAGGAAGGAAGGAGTTGCGCCCGCTTCTTCTTCTTCTTCAGTAGCTTCTCGGTGGAGGAGCCTCACGGCAACAAAGGGAAGGCCTCTAGGGCCGGCGCCACTAGAGGAGGGAGAGGGAGAGAAGGAGAGGGAGAGAGGCTAGGCAAGAATCCTTGATCTCTTGGATTAATTTCCAAGCCTTGCCTTGGTTCCTTTATATAGTAGCCTCTTAATCGCCAAGTCTCCTCTTAACGGAATAAATTTTTCATAAGAAATTTATCTTATAAATTTTTCTATGAATTATTCCGTTGTGCCAAGTTTTTATTATAACTTAATTTATAATAAAAACAACCATGTCTCCCCTTTTATTATGGAAAGAAATTTCTTTATATAAATTTATTTATATAAATTTCTTTATCATGGTAAATCAATCCATTATTGATTTTATAAAATAAAATAAACCAATCCAAGGTTCATTTTAATTTCCATGAAAAATAAATCTCTTTATATAAATTTCTTTATCCATAATTTTATAAAACAAACCACGCGCGGTTTATTTTATAATTTGAACCAAACAATTTGGTTCTCCTCTTTTATTGTGGCCGGCCAAACAAAGAGGGTGGGGACCCTCTTTGGCCGGACAAACTCAAGCTGAAACCGTACGAATTAAACTCATTTAATTCGTCCAATAAGTCTTCAAAAGACTTAGACATTTTATGCTTCCGATGCGTCTCTGAAAAATTCAGATTCGACTTATCTCTCTTGATCGAAATCCAATTTTTAACTCGTTTTAAATCCCTCGAATTACTCGTAGTGCGTGTGACTAAATAGGCTTTCGATTTATGTTGGCCGTCTATAATTAACCAATTATAGAACGATCATGAGTGACCCCTAGTAGTACATCATGATCCCCAATTAATCGAAAGATCAACGGTTGACCTCAGAAACTATTCTGAAACCCTTCAGCAGCTTTAATGAATCATGCCTCATTCCCTTCACCATCTTATACCCACTTGGTTCAGGACATGGTATATGTGTGTCCGTCCCCACTAGGCTGACTACGTCACACCTAGCCCAAGTAATGTCTTTCTCATCCAACGGATTCTAATTACTCTCATGAATTTAAGAGACTCATACTCTAAACATGTCAAGCTCTGGCCAGAGGCTTTGAGTAACAATCCGACGATAGGCCTTGGGTATACATCTCCTCGCAAGGAGTGGTGAATCCTTTGTAGGCTGTTCAAATATCTTCGGGCACTTCGGCTTATACCCAACCATCCTGGGTCCACACCTCCTTGGAGATGCTTGCTTAAGATGTCAAAGTATAAGTCTTCATGACCAAGATGACTTGAACACCGCAAGTCAAAGGAACATCGCACTTAAGCTGCAGTAAGAACTTCATTGACATCTCTATATGTAGATTACCATATGAAGTTTTACAGCTAGTCACTCCAATGAACTAGAGCTTACTGCAGCTAGTCTCAACAGAATTGATAGTGTCCGTATTTATAAATTCATCGACTAGGGACAATTTCAATACTTCACAATTGCACATGTAGAGATAATCACTAGTTGTGAATTCATCACAAATTCTCTCATGCTGTGAATTGTATTGCGCGCATTCAGTAAATGAGTTTAAGATCTCAATCAAATACACGAACATGTATACTCAAATAGTGAATATTCATTTATTAAAGTAAATGATTACAATCATAAGGCGATTGTTTTAGGATACTTCTCTCATATTACTAACAGTGGATTCATCCCAAGTGGCTTAGAGAGCCTTCTTTCTTCACGCCTTTTTTGTTTCCTTCAGATTGGGGCATCTGACTTGTAATGTCCCTTTTTATTGCACTCGTAGCAGGTAACGTTAGGCTTGCTCTTCGAGCTTGTTGAAGATTTTGATGGATCTTCCTTTCTTCGACTTGCTTTCTTTTGTTCATTTGGTGTTTAACTCCTTGTAGTAGTCCCGAGCTAGATGAACCAACTTGGGTCGATCCCCATCACTATCTTTTGAATCTGAGTCATAGTCAGACCGAGTGTTGGTAGAGTCTTTTTCTTGGAGGCTTTTCCTTGAGGTTTTCCTGCAATGAAAGCAATACTCTTCTCGACCAAAGTAGCGTTAGTCTGTTCATGCAGTTCTAATTCAGAGAAAAGTTCATCTAATTTAATTTTAGAATGATCCTTGGAAACCTTGTAGGCATCTACCATGGATGCCCACAGTGTGTTCCTTGGGAATGCGTTTAGTGTATACCTGATTAGGTCACGGTTCTCGACCTTGTGACCTATCGTATGCATCCCATTCATCAGCTCCTGGATTTTGGAGTGGAGTTGTGCTGCTGATTCTCCTTCGTTCATCTTGATCGTGTAGAGTCTGTTCAGCAACAAATCTCTTTTGCTGATCCTCGTGTCGGAAGTGCCTTCATGCAGCTCGATCAGCTTGTTCCAAAGCTCTTTGGCGCTGTTGAAGGGTCCCACCCGGTTCAGCTCCTCCTTGGTCAAACCGCATTGCAAAGTCTGGGTTGCCTTTGCATCAACCTCGATTTTCTTCATCAGCGAGGCGTCCCATTCAGTATAATATTGTGCCCCTCCTTCTGTGTTCTTGGGAATTTCCAGCCCAGATTGGATAATTATCCATATGTCGACCTAATTTTTCAGGTGGACTTCCATCCTGCTTTTCCAATAGGAGAAATCTTTTCCATTGAAAAGAGGAGGTCTGGCAATGCTGAATCCCTCTTGCATGCCATTAATATTTTTTTGGGAAAAAAATTAACAAAAACTTGTTGCAAGACTGAGTCTTCGATTAGTAGTGCAGGATGAAAATATAATAATGAAAGAAAAAAAATTGAGTGGTGTTGCACCAACCTCAATTAACGAGAAAGATTTAAAAAATTAAAAACTTCGTAAATCAGAAAAAAAAAAACTTGCAAACTGGTGGTTGCACCAAGTTTGAGCCACCCGCTCTGATACTACTTGTTGGATCGGAGTAAATCGATAGAGGGGGGGTGAATATCGATCTTAAAATTTTTCGGATAAGTAGAGCGATTATGCAGCAGAAAACAAGAAAACAATCGCTAACACAAGTTCTTTTTACTTGGTTCGGAGTCGCGGTCGGCTCCTACTCCAAGGCCCACGGTCCTTGACCGTTTACGTTGGGCAATTCTATATTCGTAAAAATCTTTTACAGGTTCGAGTACAGATATAGAATTGAAAGTGAAAGTACAACACTTTTCGTAATTAAAATGTTACCGATGCCCTAGGTGGATGGAAGTTCGGAACAACGAGTCGTCGTCGGTGCTAGAATCGCGAGGTCGGTGCTGGAATCGCAAGGTCGGAGCTTGTCGGAGCGTAGCGCTTGAACGAAAGTGTTGGGAGCGATGTGAGTGAGATTCTTTGAAGCCTTGGGGGTGAACCCCTATTTATAGTAGCCATAGAGGCGCCTGTATTGATGGGGGCACCTGGCACGTGGCCTCTCCTACGAGAACTCCAATCCGCAGGCTCGGTCAGCACTTATTTCCTTCAATGTGGCGCCTGAGCTGATGGGGGTGCCTGTGTTAACACAGGCGCCTGAGCTGACTTGGTCCAGAGGCTTCGTGGCAGTTTGCTTCGATGGTTTTGATTTGGCCTTGCACTGGGGTGCCCGTATCCATACGGGCGCCTAGCCCATTGAGGCGCCTGAGCTGCAGAAACACCGTTCCTTCGTTCCCTGCAACCAAGGTTAGTTCCAAAACACAAGAAGCAAGTATGTTAGATATTATTTACAGCCTAAGCTGTCTTAGTTCTGACTTTGGGTCTCCCAAATGGAACCGTAGGTCGAACCGATGCCTAATGTTCCCTCCTACGGGGAACGCGTCCTCACTTACTCCTCTCGGGAGAATTTACCTCTTTGCCAACCGACTCCTCCGGTTGGACTTTTGCCCAATCCTCCGATCAGGTCTTCGTGCCCTGTCCGCGACAAGGACTTCTTGCCCAACTTCCGGTCAGGTCTTCGGTGCCTAGCCCTTTGCCAGGACTTCTTGCCCAGTCCTCGACAAGAACTTCTTGCCCAGCCCTTTGCCAGGGCTTCGTGCCTAGCCCTTTGCCAGGACATCTTGCCTAGTGTACCTAGGACTTTCCTACACACTTAGTAAGCTTGTTAGATCACAACACCACCTTAACTTTTAAACCCTTTGCTATTATCAAAACACAGGTTTGACTTTGGTGCTTCCGGAACCAACAAATAGGGGAGAAATGTTGGTCGGTGCCACCTTGGTGGTGGATCCTTTGCCGGCGGCAAGAAGAAGAACAAGGAGGAGTGGTAATCGACGCTTCCTAGGGTTGAGGTGAAGGAGAAGGCTTCTCCCTCTTCTTCTTCATATTCCTCATCTACTTCTACCTCTTGTCTTCAGTTCTTGGTGGCCGACGATCAACAAGAAGGTGGAAAGGTTGGCTGGCGGCATCCCTAGTGGCTAGGGTTTTGGTGCAACCTTGGAGAGAGGTGTTGGAGGCCTTGGTGACTTCGGTTCTTGGTAGAACGTCGCCCACACGAAGTTCAAGAAGAGTGGGGTCATACAATAGAAGATCGCGAGGTAACGAGAGGTATAACCTTCTCTTATGGCTCATTGATCTTATTATTTCATGTGATTGTTTAATTACATGTTGTTTAATTAATTATCATTTTTGTTAATTATTTGTTAATTAATTATGATTATTAATTGTTTTGGACCCCGATGATAAACACAAAAATCGGAGATCCAGTCATCGTCTATTCCGCGGCAAATCGGTTGGATGAGATTGATCACTAGAACAACTTGGTTGTTCAAGAGATCGCTCAAATCGGTTAGCACGACGATGAGACGGTCATTTGGGAAATAGGTCTCCATTCGGATTGAAAATTTTTGTTCCGTGGACATGTAGAGGTTTCCCATGCGCGACTCGGAATCTCCTTAGTGGAAACCATCAATTGGTATCAGAGCCAATGGTTTCCGGTTTTGTGTGTTTTGGATTCGGTTACATTTTACACTTTATCATGTATTTTATTTTGCTGGATAATGGTAGGTTGTGACGACCCGACCTCTCTACCCTGTACCTAAGCCGGATCGCCGCTCTTTACTACCTTTACCTTTACTCACTTCACCTTAACCTTTGACTTCACCTTAGACCTTGGCCTTAGGTTACCACTACTTGACTTCAAGAACTGAAAACCATTTCGAAAGATCCACAATTCATATACTTTCAAGACATACAAAGACATAACTCCATTTCTATACTCTATGCTAGTTTTATAAACATCCTAGCAACTCAAAACAAATCTAATGACTTGAAATTAGAATCTTTTCGGAATTTAACAAGACTACCAAACCATATGAAATCATGCTAAAGATTGTATCAACTTTTGACTCTATACGGAGATTAAACACAATGTTCACATTTTACCAAACAAAATATTAAATATTAAGGCTATACTAGAGTTTTGTACTCAACCTTGTCTCTATGCAAAGTTTACACAAAATCATTACGTTCTACCAATCCAAAACACCAAACCACAAGTTTCTAAACTTCAGAAATTGCCTCTAAGCCTTAACCCAATGGATCTCTTCCACGGTTCCACCGCCACTGAGCATCAATGCAAGTCCTGGTCACCTCCATAACTTATGCTTTTTCTTTGCCTTTATCTTGAATAGAAGGAAATGCAACTAATAAGCATAATGCTTAGTAAGTAAATCCTAACTCACAAATCCATGCTATCGATAATAAACATGCTCATTTCAAAGAATGCTTACTTCCAAAATACATGTACATGGGAAAACTTACATATACTTATCATGCTCAATCATGTTGAAAACATTACTTGCATTACATCATTTGCAACCTTACGTACTCATACACTCAAACACTAACTTCCTTACTCTTACTCTTTAACATGCTTGCAATGTATCAAGGCTAACATATGAAATAAAGGCACATACTTAAAACTGAAAACACTTGCGAATACTTATTTACTTGAAAATAGTAATCAACTTTCTTTAGGCCTTGACATTATACCATGGTATCAATGTACCAATTGCGCGCTTCTCTAATAGGTTGCGGGGTAGCTAGCCACCACACCTTATTAGAGCTTCATTCTAACTTTCTGTGGGCCTTCCATTTGCCCGGTACATGTCACTTTCCGAAAATAAAATACTTTCTTACTATAATACTTATACGTATCATACTATCTTACTTTTGCATAAATTTTACACTTAACACCTTTACCTTTCTTACTTGAGACTTTCATCGAGCACCTTGCGTGCCCTTAATCCCAACCTCATTTTTGGGACTTTTCAAAAATTAAATCTCATCATGCTTAGCTTACATACACCAAATCTAAACCAATTAAATTTCTATCATGAGGAAACATGCATCTTTAAAAACTTAAAACACATGATAACCATAATCATAAAGCATGCATCATAAAACATGGTTCTACAACAAGAACTTACATACGAAAGCTACTCCTATTGCAGGTGAGTGATCTACTTACCTTTTCATGAAGAAAACTCACTAAATATGGTTTAAATCCCAACGTAGCCCTTCTCTTCCCTTTCTTCGCGCAAATCTCCTCCCTCCTTGACCCTAGGGAAGAAGCCCTAGATGTTCTACTCAAGAGGAAGAAGGAGGAGAAAGAGATCTCTTGAGTTCCCTTTGGTTTCGCATCCCCTCGCCCTCTCCTTGTCGCGCAGCCACCAACCCTAGTCTGTGGTTTCACGCGACTTAAGCGGGGTTTAAATACCTCTTCATGAAAACGCCTAACTCAACTATAACATAATTTCGCTCCTCCCTTTTCTGTGCTTGATACCCTTGCCCTTCTGGTCAGCTGGGCGCCCTTAAGGACCTGCCTGTCCCTGTGGTCGCGAGATCAATCCCTCTCTCGACCCTTAATTTTTTTTCATTTATATTCCGAAAAATTGCCAAAATTTCAGAAAAATTCCTAATTATTCATGAAAATTATTGGGTATTACATAGGATGTGCGTAGGCTAACTCTTTGTTTGTAGGCACGATATTCCGACTACTATGGCTAAAATTATGTGTGTATGTGATTGCTTGTGCATGGTTGTAAATTTATTTGAATCCTTGAGGTTGATGAGGCTAAATTTGGTATTTGATTCTTGTAATTAAATACAACACTTGTTTAGCTGCGCTTTTTATTTACTTTCGATCTAGATTTGATGTATACTCCTTTGTGGAGTATAGGATCGATGGATGCAATTAAATAGCATGTTATCTCGGCTCAGAGATGTTGGGGCAATCGACCCAAGTATGATCAGGAAGATCATGGGTTTTGATGTGTGTGTCAATATAATTAAGTTAGGGTTTCATGTTGATCTAAGTTATGTATGTGAGTGTGCAGGATTGCAAGATACACATAGACTGTTGGGACCGGGTGCATGTTGACATGGATACGGGTTTGTAATTTAAAAAAATAATTACGTGCAGCGGAAGAATTAGCATAAATAATTTCTCAAATTATTTTAACCACGTATCTAGCATGCAACCTTAAGTTGTGGAGACATGATCATACATTTAAAATTTTGCAGAAAGTAAACTAATTTACTTGATACCTCACGTAACCTGTAGAAAGGGACGAGATCCAACCGTAGCGTCCCTTGGAAGCTCCGCCTCTATTCGCGTCCACCCCGAGTTCTCTTCGGGATGACTTCGCAAAGCCACGAGTTTTGTGCCGACGAGAACTACTAGATTCTCCAAAGGCACAACTAGAATATCAAGAGAGAGAGATGGAAACTAACCACCAAGTAACGGAATGAAGATTCCGGGAGAAGGAAGGAGTTGCGACCCGCTTCTTCTTCTTCTTTGGCACCTTCTTGGTGGAGGAGGCTCACGGCAACCCTAGGCGGTGCGCCGGCCCTAGGGGAGGAGAGAGGGCGCCATCCCAAGAGAGAGAAAGAGGGCGCCAGCCCTAGAGAGAGAAAGAGGGTGCCGGCCCTAGAGAGAGGGAGAGAATAAGAGAGCGAGAGAGCTTGCTACTTTTTCTCTTAATTGGAATTCAAGCCTTGCCTTGGTTCCTTTATATAGTAGCCTCTCCATCACCAAGTCTCCCTTTTAACGGAATAAATTTTCATAAGAAATTTATCCTATAAATTTTCTTATGAATTATTCCGTTATGCCAAGTTTTATTATAACTAAATTATTAATAAAAACAAACACATTTCTCTTTTTATTATGAAATAAATTTTCACAAGAAATTTATTATATAAATTTTTCTTGTCATGGAAAAATCAATTCATAATTGATTTTATAAAATAAAAATAAACCATTTAAAGTTTATTTTAATTTCCATGAAAATAAATTTATTTACATAAATTTCTTTATATTTATTTATCCATAATTTTATAAAACAAATCGCGCTTGATTTATTTTATAATTTAAACCAAATAAATTGGTTTCCCTCCATGTGGTGGCCGGCCAAACCAAAGAGGGTGGGCACCCTCTTTGGCCGGCCACACCAAGCCAAACCCATTACGAATTAAACTCTTTTAATTCGTCCAATAAGCCTTCAAAAGACTTAGCCATTTTAAGCTTCCGATGCGCCTATGATAAATTCAGATTCGACTTATTTCTCTTGATTGAAAAATTCAATTTTCAACTCATTTTAAATCCCTCGGATTACTCGTAGTGCGTGTGACTAAATAGGCTTTCGATTTATGTTGGCCGTCTATAATCAACCAATTATAGAACGATCATAAGTGGCACCTAGTAGTACATCATGACCCCCAATTAATCGAAAGATCAATGGTTGACCTCAAAAATAATTCTGAAACCCTTCAGCAGCTCTAATGAATCGTGCCTCATTCCCTTCACCATCTTATACCCACTTGGTTCAGGACATGGTCTGTGTGTGTCAGTCCCCACTAGGCTGACTACATCACTCCTAGCCCAAGTAACGTTCTCTCATCCTTTGAATTTCTAATTACTCTCATGAATTTAATAGACTCATACTCTAAACATGTCAAGCTCTGGCCAGAGGCTTTGAGTAACAATCCGACGATAGGCCTTGGGTATACATCTCCTCGCAAGGAGTGGTGAATCCTTTGTAGGCTGTTCAAATATCTTCGGGCACTTCGGCTTATACCCAACCATCCTGGGTCCACACCTCCTTGGAGATGCTTGCATAAGATGATAAAGTATAAGTCTCCATGACCAAGATGACTTGAACACCGCAAGTTAAAGGAACATCACACTTAAGCTGTGGTAAGAACTTCACTGACATGTCTATATATAGATTACCATGTGAAGTTTTACAGCCAATCACTCCAATGAACTAGTTCCCTTAACTAGCATTCATGTTTATCTCCGGACATCCCAATGTCACCAGCCAGTGAGAATCAACTGATTAGAGAATAACCCATGCTAGTCTCAATAGAATTGATAGTGTCCGTATTTATCAATTCATCGACTAGGGATAATTTCAATACTTCACAATTGCACATGTAGAGATAATCACTAGTTGTGAATTCATCACAAATTCTCTCATGCTGTGAATTGTATTGCAGACATTCAGTAAATGAGTTTAAGATCTCAATCAAATATACAAATATGTATACTCAAATAGTAAATTTTCATTTATTAAAATAAATGTTTACAATCATAAGGCGATTGCCTTAGAACACTTCTCTCATATTACTAACAAACTCCCACTTGGCCTAATGCCAATCGCTACGGTATCCAATACCAGAGGCTCTAACATGACCCTCAAACATGCTCTGAGGTAAGGCCTTAGTTAATGGATCCGCTAAATTCCTTTCAGTGGGAATTTACTCAATTTGTATATCATTCCTACTTATAATCTCTCTGATCAGATGATAGCGGCGAAGCACATGTTTGGATCGCTGATGACACCTTGGTTCCTTTGCTTGTGCAATAGCTCCATTGTTGTCGCAGTAAACCGGCACTGCTTCATCAATGGTTAGAACCACACCAAGTTCGGAGACAAACTTCTTGATCCAGACTGCTTCCTTTGTTGCTTCCGAAGCTGCGATATATTCCGCTTCCGTGGTAGAATCTGCTACGGTGTCTTGTTTGGAACTCTTCCAACTTATTGCGCCTCCATTCAAAGTAAATACGTATCCAGACTGAGATTTGGAGTCATCCTTATCTGTCTGGAAACTGGCATCTGTATACCCACGTATTACCATATCTCCTTCTCCATATATGTGGAACACATCCTTAGTTCTTCTTAAGTACTTAAGGATTGTCTTGACAGCTGCCCAATGATCTATTCCTGGATCCGACTGGTATCTGCTTGTGACGCTCAGAGCATACGATACATCGGGCCTTGTACATAACATAGCATACATGATAGATCCTATCGCGGATGCATAAGGAATCTTATTCATGCAAATCCTTTCATCTTCTGTGCGCGGACACATAGACTTTGAAAGGTTGATCCCATGCCTGATGGGAAGATAACCTTTCTTGGATTCTGACATGCTAAACCTTTTTAGCACTCGGTCTATATATGTAGACTACGAAAGACCAAGCAACCGTTTTGATCTATCTCTATAGATTCTAATCCCAAGGATATAGGTTGCTTCTCCCAGGTCTTTCATGGAGAAAGTTTTGGACAACCAAATTTTAACTGTCTGTAAGACTGATATATCGTTTCCTATAAGTAATATGTCATCGACATATAATACTAGGAATACGACTGCACTCCCACTAACCTTCTTGTATACACAAGGTTCGTCAGGATTTTATGAGAAATCAAACTCTTTGATTGTCTCATCAAAACGGATGTTCCAGCTCCTGGATGCTTGCTTCAGTCCATATATGGATTGTCGAAGCTTGCATACTTCGGTTTTATCAACCGATGTGAATCCTTCAGGTTGTATCATGTATACATCCTCAAGCAGGTTTCCATTAAGGAAAGCTGTTTTCACATCCATTTTCCATATCTCATAATCATAATGAGCTACTATGGCAAGGAGCATCCGAATGGATTTAAGCATAGCTACTGGCGAATAGGTTTCGTCATAATCAATTCCTTGTTTCTGACGATATCCTTTTGCCACTAATCTAGCCTTAAAGGTAACAACATTACCTTCCATGTCGGTTTTCTTCTTGAAAACCCACATGCACCCTATGGGCTTAATCCCTTCAGGTGGGTTAACCAAGTCCCATACTTGGTTTTCGTACATAGAATCCATTTCCGACTTCATGGCTTCAAGCCATTTGTCCCTTTCTGAACTTTTCAGAACATCTTCATAACTGATAGGTTCGTCATCGCTTATGAGTAACACGTCATTCGATTCACTTATGAGAAATCCGTATCTCTCTGGAATATTGCGTGTCCTATCAGACATACGAAGAGGTGGTGTTGTTTTAGGTTGAACTGATAGCTCATCATTATGAGTTATTGGTTGTGGGTCTAGACTAGGTGTCTCTGTAATGTCTATTGGAGTTTCTTGAACTTCATCAAGTTCAATGCCACTCCCACTGTTTTCTTGTAAATGAAATTCTTTTTCCAGAAATACAGCATGCCTTGAAACAAACACCTTTTGTTCCAAGGGATGATAGAAATGGTAACCCTTTGTTTCCTTAGGGTATCTAATAAATAGACATTTATCAGACTTAGCATCCAATTTGTCAGATACAGTCCACTTCACATAAGCAGGACAACCCCATATCTTAAGGTGAGTTAAGTGAGGTTTCTTACTATTCCATGTCTCATATGGAGTAGTTGAGACTACCTTGGTCGGGACTCTGTTTAGCAAGTAAACAGCTGTCTTAAGTGCATCACCCCAAAAGGATTTTGGAAGAGTTGCATGATTCATCATCGACCTAACCATGTCCATCAAGGTTCGATTGCGCCTCTCAGATACACCATTATGCTGTGGTGTATACGGCGGAGTCCATTGAGACAATATCCCATTGTCCCTAAGATAATCTTGAAACTCTTGACTTAAGTATTCACCACCCCGATCGGATCGAAGTATCTTAATACTTTTGCTAAGCTGTTTCTCTACTTCATTTCTGAACTCTTTGAATTTCTCAAAGGCTTCAGATTTGTGTTTCATCAAGAACACATACCCGAATCGTGAGTGATCATCGATAAAGGTGATGAAGTAGCTATAGCCTCCTTGTGCAAGAGTTGACATTGGTCCACATACATCAGTATGTATTAGACCAAGAAATCCTCCCACTGGATTACCTTTTCCGGAAAAGGGTAATTTGGTCATCTTGCCTTTTAAGCATGATTCGCATGTATCAAATGAACCGGGTTCAAATGATTCTAAAATTCCACATCGGTGTAATTTGGTCATTCGTTTCTTACTTACATGGCTAAGACGACAATTCCACGTGTAGGAGTCTATTCGATTATCTATTCGAGCACGTTTATTGCTAACTTCGATATTGAAAACATCACCGGATAAATCTAACGTGTAGATACCATTGCACAAAGTCCCATTCCCATAAAGAACGCCATTTAAAGTTATGTAACAACAATTGTTACTAAAAGTTAAATGATAACCCTTTTCATTCAAACATGAAATAGATACAATGTTCTTTATTAACGAAGGAACGAAATAACAATTATCCAATTCTAAGACACGTCCAGTTGGGAGCTTTAGAAAATATGTTCCGATGGCAACAGCAGCAATCTTTGCTCCATTTCCAACTCGCAAATCCGCTTCTCCCTTAACGAGTCTTCTTCTATTCCATAGCCCCTATATGCCATTACATATATGTGAGCTACACCCAGTATCAAGTACCCAGGTATTTGAGGAAATAGAGTGACATTCAATAACGAAGATACCTGAAGAGGATGGGGCATCGAATGCCTTCTTCTTCAAGGACTCAAGATAAACCATGCAATTTCTTCGCCAGTGACCCTCCTTGCCACAGTGATGGCAAGTGCCTTTTGATGTCTTTTCAATCTTTTTGGCTTTTTTCTTCTTTCCTTTATTCTGTTCTTTGGCCTTCCTCTTAGAACCTTTCTGCGAGGAACCAACTAACAGTACCGTCTTCTGATCCTGCTTTACAGAAGGCTCAATAGTCTTCAGCAGGTTGAGCAACTCAGGAATGGTAGTCTCCAGCTTGTTCATCCGATAGTTCATCACAAATTGTGAATAACTTTTGGGCAAACAATGCAGAATTAAGTCAATACTTAGTTCATAATCCATTGCAAAATCGAGTGTGCTCAGTCGCTCAATGTACCCCAACATCTTTAACACAAACTGTAGCGACCCGCCTTCTCTACCTTAGACGGACCGTTACTTGTCTACTTCTTGACTCTAATGTACGACTAAGAATGCGGAACTTTCTTTTTCTTTTGTATTTAAATCTATCTAAGAATGATATTCTAACTTTAATAGTCATGCATTTAAACTCATCACGCAAGGTGCTATAATATTACTAGAGCATTATGGAATATGGATGCAACTTTTCTAAGCATATTTAAAGCAATAAAACTTAATTCGAAACTAACCACATCTTGGCACATGCAATAATATTTCTAGAACTTCATAGAATGTAAATCTTACTTTTCTACCGAATTTACAAGCATTTTAAGTACAATTAGGACCTAGTCCAAAAGGGAATAATAATAAGCTCAAGAATAAGTCCAAAACGCAATGTATCCACATGTTAAACTACTCATGCCCTTGCTCATCGAGTGCATTCACAAAAGTATGCATACTAATTGAAATGACATGGAATCTTCATTCTACAAAATTGAGCATGTAAAACTATCTGAAGCATGAATGTTTAATAAACTCCATAACACAATAACTTGGAATTTGGAAACCTTAAACATTGCATTTCAAATAAGTTAAACTGTCTCGTCCCAAGGACCTCTCCAAGGTCAGCCACCACACACACGTTACTCAGCACCGCCTTGTCGCCTTCCTTTAGAATTGTTTACCTTTATCCTTACCTGCAGCAAGAGGAAATGCAACTAATAAGCATAAAGCTTAGCAAGTACTATCTAGCTCACAAAATCTCGAAATGTGCAAGTATGCTTTTTAAACAATGTGAAATCACATGAGATACTTTTATGCTTAAAAGAAACACTAAAACATGTATAACTCAAAACATGCATACTCAAGCATTAATACATCTTAGCTCACTTTTTCTTGGCTTAACTTGAAACTTTAGCAATTCTTTAACTTTAAATCTTTCTTTAACTTTTAGAAAATTTCCTTAAATTTTAGAAAACTTTGCTAAAGCATATACTTGAAAATAATAACTCACTTGGATCCACTTAAGACGTAAGTACCATCTTATGCGCGTTCCCTAAAAGGTTGGGGTAGCGAGCCGCCAATCCTAATAGAGCAGACCTTGGTCTACCAGGGCCAAGACCTTGGAATTGGACACCTGGATTTCTTTAACGACGCCCTTGGACGCCGGGTACTGGCCTTAGAAAATAAAATACTTACTTTTTCTTATCTTGAATGCCTTGGCATTTTAACGAGCACCTTGTATGCCCAAATCCCTAAGTCTTGACTTTTGAGGATTTCTTAAGGCCTTGGCCTTTTCTTTTCTTCTTCTTTATCTTTCTTTTCTTTTTTTTCATAGATTTCTTAGACCCTAAACTCACATAGGATACTCTATCAAATATATATAAGCATATAATGAACTAAGATCGCATGCAAAATCTTAAACTAAAAGTGAATATCTCTTTTAAAACTTTTAAGGAAAAATTCTTGCGGAAAACCGCCTCTTACTGCAGGTGAGCAGTACTTACCTTGGTATCTTGGACTTACAACCACGAACGGCGTCGGAGGTTCCGGAGAAACTCGGAGTCTCGGAGATTTCTTCGCGTTCACGCGTTCCTCTCGTCGTGGGGATTCCGAATATCGGAAAATCTCTCCGCACTCCTTGCTTTTCCTTGGCCGGCGCCCCCTTAGAAGAGGAGAGGAGGCCTTGGTGTGTTTTCGCCCAAGGGAGGAGAGAGGGGCGGCATGAGGGTTTGGGTGAGGAAAATAAAACTTCTCTCCTTAATTATCTATTTATACTTATGGGGGCGAATTTACCTAATTATACCTTATCTATTGTTTCGCTCAATCTATTTCAACAAAATCAAACCAGCGCAGCTGGTCCGCCCATTGTCTCTCACAGCGTAGGTGAAGGGTTCGATTCCCACCTACGCGAATAACCCTTTTTGCCACTTTCGTTTACGGAAAAATTCTATAAAAATATCCATAAATTTGGAATAAATTCTAAGATACTTCTAAAATTAGTTTCGAGAATTTTCGGGCGTTACAATCCCCCATACCCAGAACGGACTCGGAAAATTCCATAAAAATATTCTAAAAATTCCTAAAAATATCTAGAATATTTCTAAAATATTTTTAACTAATTTCAAGGACTTTAAGGACTTAAAATGGAAATTTTGGGGCGTTACACAAACTGTGAGGTAGAAGTGCCTTCCTGCATCCAAGAGGTGAAGAGGAGTCTGGAGACTTCGAACCTTTCGGATCTCGCCTGCTCTTCAAATAACTCATGAAGATCGAAGATGATGGTATAAGCATACATATGCTCATGCTGCTTTTGCAGCTCAGGTACCATAGAGGCTAGCATGATGCAACTCGCAAGTTCAGAACCAGTCACATGTTTCTGATAGGCCACTAACTGGTCTGGAGTTGCATCTTCTGGAGGACGGTTGGGAAGTTGATCTTCAATGGCATAAGCAAGCTTCTCTGCCTTGAGGACTATCCTCAGGTTTCGAAGCCAGTCCATGAAGTTTGGCCCAGTCAGTTTATTGGTGTGCAAAATCGAACGCAAATTCAGAGAAGACATGATCGAGTGATTATCCTGGAAATACAAATTGAGCTTATGTGAGAAGAATGATAAAGAATGTATCAACATACATTAATTAAATCATATTCATTTATCGAATTGAGTAACCCTTTTTATCAATTCGGGAGATCGTAGGAACATCTCCAAATAGGTTGATATCCAACCATAGATAAGAACAACCATGGCTGTGGCCATTAAGTTATTCTTAGCTATGAAGGTAGGTAATTATACCGATTACGTATCACATATATGTAACTATCACTTTATGCTATCAACTAATTGAATATTTGCATAAATCATTGGGTTGTTAACTCATTAACAAGTATGCAACAATATACACAGCACCCAACTACACCTCTCTTTACATCGACCATGGCTGTGGCACAACAAATCGATGCTCCAACTTATGGCTGACCCATTAATCAAGAAATAGTTTTAATATGGTTGGAGCTCATTCAACCGTTTAGTCAGGCTTGGATGTGTCCAACAACCAAAACTAAGGATTGACCTCTGACTCCAACTATATTATTCATAAACTAATTCTATGGTTTGAACATGTTGAGGTTCAAGCCGGGCATGGATGTGTCCATCAACCCAAACGAGAAACAAAACTCCGATTCTAACCATATTAATGGAAGGTGTGCCTTAATATTTTGTAAGGGGTTTTGGGTCTCATCCTTTCTTTTCTAAGCACAATCATGACATATAATTATGTCATGACTAACGATATCGTTAATAAAGTATGTATGTGACTTAATTTATCAAGTCTCATTAATTGAATTAGGAACCGGATTTCCTAATTCTAATTTCATACTTTATTCAAGGAATTGTTTTGGGAAACAATTTCCTAAATTGCCATAATCAATTTCGGAAATAATATGTTTAAGACTTTTGATTTCTCTAAATCAAATCTTATTAAATTAAGAGACAGATTCCCTTAATTCAACCACATATTATTTTCATGAAAATCTCTTTTAAGAAAACTCTATAGGAAACCATTTTCCTAATTAATTTTGGAGACAACAATATGTAAGAGCATCACCTCTTAAATTAAATTTCCAAGATTTGATCACATATTTTATTCATGGATTAATTAATTACAACAAATTATTTTCTAAGGGTGGCTCCCCGAGGCTCAGATACCCAAAGAAAAGAAATTTGTCGTAAATCCAATTTGGTCTGCTCTGCGAGGCGTAACTAAATTAAACATGACAATTTTTATTCAAAATGGGAAATTAAATTACAACAACTAACATTAAATTGGACGGCTCCCCGAGGCTCAATCCAAAATAAAGAATTTTGTTAATAATTTAAAACCAATTCGAATTTAATTGTCAATTAATGATCTATAAATTTGTCTAGACTTTCTTGAAAGAAAGTGCCCAAAATTGCGAGATTTCATAATAGGTTTTCAGAATAATTGTAAGTTTCTGGTACAAAGAAAACTTACATATTTCCAAAATTAGAAAATTTCCAATATAGGAAATTTCCAAAATTGGAAAGTTTCCAAAATGGGAAGTTTTCACAATTATCATAAAATTTCAGAAACTAGGATATTTCAAAAGTTTGCGAAATTTCATGAGGATTTCCAAACATTGAAATTCCTAAATCTAAAATTTATCATAATTGGAAAGTTTCCATAATTGGAAAAATTTTCCAAAATTGAGATCATGACAAAGTTTTCCGCAAAACAATTATATGATTATGTCGAACACTAACCGGCTCTGATACCACTGTTGGGACCGGGTGCATGTTGACATGGATACGGGTTCGTAATTTAAAAAAATAATTACGTGCAGCGGAAGAATTAGCATAAATAATTTCTCAAATTATTTTAACCACATATCTAGCATGCAACCTTATGTTGTGGAGACATGATCATACATTTAAAATTTTGCAGAAAGTAAACTTATTTACTTGATACCTCGCGTAACCCATAGAAAGGGACGAGATCCAACCGTAGCGTCCCTTGGAAGCTCCGCCTCTATTCGTGTCCACGCCGAGTTCTCTTTGGGATGACTTCGCAAAGCCACGAGTTTTGTGCCAACGAGAACTAGTAGATTCTCCATAGGCACAACTAGAATATCAAGAGAGAGAGATGGAAACTAACCACCAAGTAACGGAATCAAGATTCCGGGGGAAGGAAGGAGTTGCGACCCTCCTCTTCTTCTTCTTTGGCACCTTCTTGGTGGAGGAGGCTCACGGCAACCCTAGGCGGTGCGCCGGCCCTAGGGGAGGAGAGAGGGCGCTGGCCCTAGAGAGAGAAAGAGGGTGCCTGCCCTAGAGAGAGAGAGGGAGAGAATAAGAGAGAGAGAGAGCTTGCTACTTTTTCTCTTAATTGGAATTCAAGCCTTGCCTTGGTTCCTTTATATAGTAGCTTCTCCATCGCCAAGTCTCCCTTTTAACGGAATAAATTTTCATAAGAAAGTTATCCTATAAATTTTCTTATGAATTATTCCGTTATGCCAAGTTTTATTATAACTAAATTTATAATAAAAACAAACACATCTCTCCTTTTATTATGGAATAAATTTACACAAGAAATTTATTATATAAATTTTTCTTATCATGGAAAAATCAATTCATAATTGATTTTATAAAATAAAAATAAACCATTTAAAGTTTATTTTAATTTTCATGAAAATACATTTATTTACATAAATTTTTTTATAGTTATTTATCCATAATTTTATAAACCAAATCGCGCTTGATTTATTTTATAATTTAAACCAAATAAATTGGTTTCACTCCATGTGGTGGCCGGCCAAACCAAAGAGGGTGGGCACCCTCTTTGGTCGGCCACACCAAGCCAAACCCATTACGAATTAAACTCTTTTAATTCGACCAATAAGCCTTCAAAAGACTTAGCCATTTTAAGCTTCCGATGCGCCTATGATAAATTCAGATTCGACTTATTTCTCTTGATTGGAAAATCCAATTTTCAACTCGTTTTAAATCCCTCGGATTACTCGTAGTGCGTGTGACTAAATAGGCTTTCGATTTATATTGGTCGTCTATAATCAACCAATTATAGAACGATCATGAGTGACACCTAGTAGTACATCATGACCCCCAATTAATCGAAAGATCAACGGTTGACCTCAGAAACTATTCTGAAACCCTTCAGCAGCTCTAATGAATCGTGCCTCATTCCCTTCACCATCTTATACCCACTTGGTTCAGGACATGGTCTGTGTGTGTCAGTCCCCACTAGGCTGACTACGTCACACCTAGCCCAAGTAACGTTCTCTCGTCCTTTGGATTTCTAATTACTCTCATGTATTTAAGAGACTTATACTCTAAACATGTCATGCTCTGGCCAGAGGCTTTGAGTAACAATCCGACGATAGGCCTTGGGTATACATCTCCTCGCAAGGAGTGGTGAATCCTTTGTAGGCTGTTCAAATATCTTCGGGCACTTCGGCTTATACCCAACCATCCTCGGTCCACACCTCCTTGGAGATGCTTGCTTAAGATGTTAAAGTATAAGTCTCCATGACCAAGATGACTTGAACACCGCATGTCAAAGGAACATCGCACTTAAGCTGCGGTAAGAACTTCACTGACATGTCTATATATAGATTACCATGTGAAGTTTTACAGCCAGTCACTCCAATGAACTAGTTCCCTTAACTAGCATTCATGTTTATCAACGGGCATCCCAATGTCACCAACCAGTGAGAATCAGCTGATTAGAGAATAACCCATGCTAGTCTCAACAGAATTGATAATGTCCGTATTTATCAATTCATCGACTAGGGACAATTTCAATACTTCACAATTGCACATGTAGAGATAATCACTAGTTGTGAATTCATCACAAATTCTCTTATGCTGTGAATTGTATTGTGGACATTCAGTAAATGAGTTTAAGATCCCAATCAAATACACAAATATGTATACTCAAATAGTGAATTTTCATTTATTAAAATAAATGTTTACAATCATAAGGCGATTGCCTTAGGGCACTTCTCTCATATTACTAACATAGACTTCGTTGGATGTCTTCGGGTACGGTGAAGGGTGGCATGGAGGCAAGCCATGGGCTTGTGTGCGCATCCGAGGGACCATGGACAAAGCAGGGATGATGAGCTGAGGGAAGCGGACTTCGAGGCGTACGTGAAGGATGGCATAGAGGTAAGCCGAGGGCTTGTGTGCGCATCTAAGGGATGAGGGCCAAAGTCGAAGAGGGCTTGAGGGCAACAGGTCGAGGCTGCTGGAGCAGGAATGATGAGCTGAGGGAAGTGGACTTCGAGCCAAGCGTGAAGGATGGCATGGAGGCAAGCTGAGGGCTTGTGTGATCATCTGAGGGACGGGAGCCAAAGCCAAAGTGGGTTTGAAGGCAACAGATCGAGGCTGCTAGATGAAGAGTCAACCAGGTCGTGAGGTTTCGAGTACTGAGGGAATTGTACTGAGGGGGGCTAAGTCGTGAGGGTTCGAGTGTTGATAGAAATGTACTCGGGAAGGTTAACCCAAGACTTAGGCAGTGGACCAGTCGACTGGTGAGGGACCAGTCAACTGATAGGTTCCACAAAAAGATCAGTCGACTGGTCCAAGACCAGTCGACTGATGATGACTAGAATTTGAAATGTCAGCCTATGACATTCGAATTCAAGTGGGACCAGTCGACTGGCTTTGGACCAGTCGACTGGTAACGATCATATCAACCTCGAGGTCTATTTAAGGGAGCTCGTTTATGACTGTTACTTCTTGGCGAAACTTGCTTGGTTAGAGCGTGTTAGTAACCCAGTATTGCTCAGGGATTGTCCAAGGTTTGTGGCAAGGTTTCTCCACCCATAAGGAGCGACAATAGCTAGCCGGAGGTGTTCCGGGGAATCATCCACCGAAGGATCGGGATCATCCACCTTACGGACAACCGTGGAGTAGTAGTTTCATCTTCGAACCACATAAATCTGTGTGTTCTTCGTGTTTCTTAGTTTTTATTATTTCGCTTGCGCACTAACATTTATAGTTAGAAAGATCGAAAAATTGCTATTCACCCCTCTAGCAAACGGTAAGATCCTAACAAGTGGTATCAGAGCGAAGGTTCACTCATCTTCGAACTAACCGCTGACAGAGCAAAAAGCTAGAGGAGATGACGATTGAAGAAAAGTTGGGTGATGACATCAATGTTCCACCTCCCTATGATCGCGAGGATTTCAACTATTGGAGGATGCGGACAAAGACTTGGTTCGGCATGGATTGGAACTACATGATTGCGCTTGAAGAACCATTTGAAGTTCCAAAGGATAAGCACGGGAAAAAGCTCCAGCCAAGATGTTGGAATAAGGAGCAGCAAGCACAATCGAAGGCAAACGAAATGGTAATTTCAATTTTACTTAGTATTATACCTAATGAAATAATTAGTGGTGTAGGTGAATACAAAAGTGCACATGAGTTATGGAACAAGATTGTAGCATTCCATGAAAACCTTAAACAAGCTCAATTAGTGGTAGAGCCCAAGGAAATGAGCTCAATGGTCCAAGAAGAGGAGAAGGACCAATCAAATGAAGAAAGAAGTTCAACATCCGAAGAAGAAGAGAAAGAGGAAAAAGAAAAAGAGACATTCATCTCTTCAAGTGAAGTGGCACAAGAAAGTGAAAGATCATCCACTTCATCAAGGGAAGAAGAAGAGGTTTCCACTTCAAGGGTTGAGGGGGAGGAGAGACCCTCTTCAATACCGAAGCAAGAAGAAGCATCCACCTCCACCAAAGCAAGGGCTAAAGATCACATCATTTGCTTTGGATGCAACAAGAAGGGCCACTACAAGGACAACTGCCCATTAGGTAAAAAGGAGGTAAACCCTAAGCCCAAGTCAATTCATTTAAAATCTAACATGGGTTGTATGGAAAAAAAAGGAGAAAAAACACATTAGATGTTTCACATGTGGAGTGCTAGGGCACTATCATACCAAATTTCCAAGAAAATGAGATCTCAAGAAATTAGAACATTTGAGAAAATGGGAGAAGGAAGAAAAGAAGAAAAGCTTATATCAAGGGGGAGCTACAAGGGTAAGGGAGGTAATCCCTAATTTTAAGCATGTTTCAAATTCCATTATGTATGCTAGAAATAATGAAAAATGCTTGCCTATGCGTATCTTTGGATTTAAATATTATGATAGAAATAGGGTTAACATTGTATCCCAAAATCCTAAGGAACACATGTATCATGATAAATCTAGGATTGTTAAACCTAAGGATCAAGGCATTAATCCTAAGAAAGAGTGACACATGCCTAGACAAATGGGTAGATCTAGGGATGTCCAAGATGGGCATGGTGATGCTAAGGTGAAGAGTCTAGAAAGGGAAAATCAAGCTTTGAGAGCAAAGCTTGACAAATTAGAGAAAAATCTAGATAGACTCATTAGGGGATCCAAGGGGTTAGGCATGATGTTGGGGAGTCAACAACCCAAAAATGATAGATTGGGTCTAGGATATCAACCTATGAGGTCAAATGTTAGTAGAAAGTTATATGCAAGGATGTCTTACGATTATAGTAAGGGAAGGCCAAAAATGGCTAGGAAAAGTCATTCAAAGGGGAGAAGAAGAACTTAACCAAGGAAAAAGTATACAATGTTAAGAGAGTTAAAGTTGTAGGTCAAGAAGCACCGGAGGTACACTGGTGTGGTCTTGCCTTTATAGATGAGTCACCTAGGGAGGTGAATCGGGCTAAGAGCTCAAGGAAGAGTTCTAGGAGTTAAAATGGGATCCATGGCCAATGAATCTCAGGAGGATTTCTCCAAGAAGACTAGATGGACTGGCAAATGTGTCAAAGGATTTGGAAGACTCACTTGAGTCTTAATCCTAGGGAGTTGGCACATCAAGAGGGAGTTTTATGGATGAAAAGATGAAATTGAGACTATATTGCTTGAAAATTGGTTTTCAATGTGTAGATGCCATATAAATCAATGCTAGGGGTGCATTGGGATTGAGGATGAGAAGACATATCAAGAAGAGATCGAAACTAGGACTTTAAGTCAAGGATGAATTGAACAAATTAGATAATTTTGAATTTCATGTCAAACTTGGGACTAACAATAGATTTACTTGTAAACATATTTTTCTCAAGTAGACATAGGTGCCACAAATCTCTCCACGAAATTTCAGATTTTTTGGAGATTTGTGGAATTAGTTATGTGTTTCTGAAATTAGGATAGAAAGGCTGAAGATATGGTACCAGTCAACTGATTCAGTATCAGTTGACTGGTCCAGTTCAATTCAGAAACTAGGCTTTCTAAGACATCAGTCGACTGACCCCCAATTAGTCGACTGATCTTTCTGTATGGTTTATTAGTCGACTGACCCAGGGGCAGTCGACTGATCTGCGATTTATTTAAAAGGAATAGTCGAGCGGGGGTGGCTGAACCTAGGGTTTCAGTGCCATCCCTTGCGAGTTTTCATCTCCCTCGACCTTCCCTTCTGCTCCAAGGTTTCCCAAGGCCCTAAAATCACATTCCTAGTCTTCCTCCAACTTAGATCTAAGTTTAGGGCAAGAAGGACATCTTCCTTGAGTCAATCACGATCAGTTTTCACCATGCAACGAGTAGGGAAAAGGTAACTAGTTGTTTGCCTCACTTCTCGCAATTAATTCATGATTCATGACTAACATGTCCCATTTTGCATGTTTTCCTTCGTTATTGGATAATTTTTGGTACATGCATGGGTTAATTGCATCTTAGTGTTGTACAAAAGAGAAGGATGGGTGAGGGGTCATCCCAACAGCGTCCTGCAGATCCTGAGGCACCTCGATTCCGCCGAGGTATGCCGGCGGAGATTTGCAAATCCTGACTTTGTATTAATGAACTGTAGGTATCTTAATCGGACATATTTCCAAAAGAATACCCCTCAAATTGTTGAGATGATCACCTATTTTGGTTTAGAGCAGTTAGTCTATTGTCAGCACTATGTTAATATTGATATGTGCAAAGAATTCTATGCTAATCTTACATGCATTAGTCCCGATGATGGGACTTATGAGTCCATGGTAGCAGGAGTTACCATTCCCTTTACACCTGCAGTATTAGGGTAATTTTTAGGCTATAGGGCCTCTGATAACCCCTTTACATGTTTTTCTAAAGTCATTGAGCCTTGGACCTTGCCAAATATCACTGTTGATCAAGTTCATCGTTATTATTTCAATAATCCTCACCCTCTTCTAGATCGTATCTTCGAAGCCAAGCGCATGACTCCAGTCAGCAACGTATTGTACAAAATTATCTTAGATTGCATTTTACTTATTGTCACCAAGGGGAGGTCGAAGATTCGATTGTCTCACTTGGTAATGATGTATGCATTAGAAAGAAGGTAAGATATTGATATCACCTTGCATGTATTTGCATCCATTGTCCATTTTTCGCATAGTGTCAATACGAAGATCTACATGCCTTTCGATTATGTTTTGACCGAATTCTTTGAGTCTAGAGGTATTTACACTACTAGGGGTCAGGTGCATCGTCTGTCTAAGGACTACGATCAGATCGGTTCACAACAGCTATCCTTGGCGAGGATTGAGTGCCAGTAGGGGTGATGGACTGGAGACGTCATCCTAGTTCCTCCAGTTCAGATGATGAGGAGGTTGCGCCTTCTGCTGCTGCTGCTTCTGCTACTGGGGTTACACAAGAGCAGTTCTCCCTACAACAGTCAGAGGTACATGGTCTTAGGGATGACTTTCCGACGTTTCAAGAACACCAGGAGGGTCTCAGAGGCGACTTTCAAAGGATCCAACAGCGCCAGGATGAGATGTATGCGATGATGCAATAGTGGAACCTCATGTATCAAGCCACTCCTCCTCCTCCTCCAGGCGATGACATGTAGTGCAGATTGATTTGGTGATGCTAGTGTTGAGAGTGTGTAGCTTGGGTTTTTATATTTTATCTCTCAAACACTTAATTGGGCATTGTAACAGTTGAAAACTTCGGGGCTATGGCCCTTGTGACATTTATTATGCGTTAGTATGGGTTTATATGTTTTTTTATTTATGCTTTAATATTGGCTATATGAGTTTTCAATTCATAACTTGATATTGTTTATATGGAATGATGCTTTCTTGCTATTATGGGCATGCATAGGAAAATTTTCATAAATGTATATCTATCTAGAGATAAGAGATGAAAAGGGGGAGGTTTCATCATGTTCTTTATCTTGGAAAATTATATGAAAAGAAGGGGTAGATTTGAAAACAATTCTATGTTTTAAATGGTATAGGATAGGCTTGGCAAACACATTGATTCAAAGTTAGGATAGAAAGTTGATACAAAATGATACATTTTCAAAGAATTGGAGTTTTTGTCAAAAGTCAAACATATTTGGTATTTTTCATGAAATTATATTTTTCTAGGGTAGAATATATCTTAAGAAATATGCTTGTAAAATTTTAGAATTTTTCGAATTTAGTGGAATTTTCTAGGGGATTCTGAAATTCAGTTAGAAAATTCAGTTTGGAATGTATCAGTTGACTGCCCTTGTGGCAGTCGACAGGGCAGTTGACTGATCTTTCTGTTGGTTTGTGAATTGCAGGGACCAGTCGACTGATGCAGGGGCAGTCGACTGGTAATGCTGAGTTCTGATTTCTAGGGGTTTTTTAGAAATGAAAAAGTGTTCTTATTGATCCTAGGGTAAGGATTGCTTGGGGCAATCTTTTTGATGGTGTCAAAGGGGGAGAACTTGTGGTTTTAAATTAGGTTGAACTTAACTTGGTGTTGTGGAAAATTGAAAAATTATGTGGAGGGCATAGGTTAAGGGGGATGACATGTTTATGTCTCTTAATATGCTATGTCTGTAATTTTTAATTGTTATTGTTGTTTTAGCACCTAACATAAACCTATTATCACACATCAAAAAGGGGGAGATTGTTGGGGCAATCGACCCAAGTATGATCGGGAGGATCATGGGTTTTGATGTATGTGTCAATATGATTAAGTTAGAGTTTCATGTTGATCTAATATGTGTATGTGAGTGTGTAGGTTTGCAGGATACACATAGACTTCGTTGGATGTCTTTGGGTATGGTGAAGGGTGGCATGGAGGCAAGCCGTGGGCTTGTGTGCGCATCCGAGGGACCATGGACAAAGCAGAGACGATGAGCCGAGGGAAGCGAACTTCGAGGCATACGTGAAGGATGGCATGGAGGTAAGCCGAGGGCTTGTGTGCGCATCTGAGGGGTGAGGGCCAAAGTCGAAGAGGGCTTGAAGGCAACAGGTCGAGGCTACTAGAGCAGGAACGATGAGCCGAAGGAAGCAGACTTCGAGGCATGCGTCAAGGATGACATGGAGGCAAGCTGAGCGCTTGTGTGCGCATCTGACGTATGGGAGCCAAAGTCGAAGAGGTCTTGAAGGCAACAGATCGAGGCTGCTGGATGAAGAGTCAACCAGGTCGTGAGGTTTCGAGTACTAAGAGAATTGTACTTGGGGGGCGCTAAGTCGTGAGGGTTTGAGTGCTGAGTGAAATGTACTCGGGATGGGTAACCCAAGACTTAGGCAGTGGACCAGTCGACTGGTGAGGGACCAGTCAACTGATAGGGTCCACAGAAAGATAAGTCGACTGGTCCAGGACTAGTCGACTGATGATAACTAGAATTTGAAATGTCGGGCTGTGATATTCGAATTCATGTGGGACCAGTCGACTGGCCTTGGACCAGTCGACTGGTAACGGTCATATCAGCCTCGAGCTCTATTTAAGGGAGCTCGTTTATGACTGTTTCTTCTTGGCGAAACTTACTTGGTTAGAGCTTGATACTAGCCTAGTATTGCTCAGCGATTGTGCAAGGTTTGTGGCAAGGTTTCTCCGCCCACAAGAAGCAACAAGAGCTAGCCGGAGGTGCTCCGGGGAATCATCCACCGAAGGATCAGGATCGTCCACCGTATGGATAGTCGTGGAGTAGGAGTTTCATCTCCGAACCACGTAAATTGGTGTGTTCTTCGTGTTTGTTAGTTTTAGTTTTTATTATTCCGCTTGCGCACTAACATTTGTAAGTAGAAAGATTGAAAAATTGTTATTCACCCCTCTAGCAAACGGTAATATCCTAACAGGAGATCCCTTCAATGGTGGCTTTCGCTTGGTGTAGGGAGGAGCAGACGAGGTGGCAATACGACTGGAGGCATATTGAAGACTAAAGCCATAATAGTTGAAAAAATGTATTTTTTTCTTGTTTATTGCTTTTAGTTTATGTGTTTGTCATGTTAGTGATATGAGAAAAGTGTCCTAAGGCAATCGCCTTATGATTGTAAAATATTTATTTTAATAAATGATAATTCACTATTTGAGTATACATGCTTGTGTATTTGATTGGGATCTTAAACTCATCTACTGAATGTCCGCAATACAACTCACAGCATAAGAGAATTTGTGATGGGATCACAACTAGTGATTATCTCTAAATGTGCAAATGTGAAGTATTGAAAATATCCCTAGTCGAAGAATTGATAAATACGGACACTATCAATTCTGTTGAGATTAGCATGGGTTATTCTCTAATCAGCAGATTCTCACTGGCTGGTGACATTGGGATGTCCGGAGATAAACATGGATGCTAGTTATGGGAACTAGTTCATTGGACTGACTAGCTGTAAGACTTCATATGGTAATCTATATAGATATGTCAATGAAGTTCAAACTGCGGCTTAAGTGCCATGTTCCTTTGACTTGCGGTGTTCAAGTCATCTTGGTCATGGAGACTTATACTTTAACATCTTAAGCAAGCATCTCCAAGGAGGTGTGGACCCAGGATGATTGGGTATAAGCCGAAGTGCCCGAAAATGTTTGAACAGCCTATAAAGGATTCACCACTCCTTGCGAGGAGATGTATACCCAGGCCTATCGTCGAATTGTTACTCAAAACCTCTGGCCAGAGTATATCATGTTTAGAGTGCGAGTCTCTTAAATACATGAGAGTAATTAGAAATCCAAAGGACGAGAAAGACACTACTTGGGGTAGGTGTGACGTAGTCAGCCTAGTAGGGACTGACACAAATAGACCGTGTCCTGAACCAAGTGGGTATAAGATGGTGAAGGGAATGAGACACGATTCATTAGAGCTGCGGAAGGGTTTCAGAATAATTTCTTATGGGGTCAAACCGTTGATCTTTAGATTAATTGGGGATCATGATGTACTACTAGGTGTCACTCATGCTCGTTCTATAATTGGTTAATTATAGATGGCCAACATAAATCGAAAGCCTATTTAGTCACACGCACTACGAGTAATCCGAGGGATTTAAAATGAGTTGAAAATTGGATTTTTCGATCATGAGAAATAAGTCGAATCTGAGTTAATCAGAGGCGCAATGGAAGCTAAAAATGGCTAAGTCTTTTGAAGGCTTTTTGGGCGAATTAAATGAGTTTAATTCGCGTTGGTTCGGCTCGGTTTGGGCCGGCCAAAGAGAGTGTCAACCCTCCTTGGTTGGCCGGCCACCTATTGGGGAGATAACCAATTAATTTTGGTTTAATTAATAAAGTAAATCTACCGTGATTTATTTTATAAATTATGGATAAATAAATTTGTATAAAGAAATTTATATAAATAAATTTATAGAAATTTATTCTTTTTATGGAAGTTAAAATAATCCATGAATTGGTTTATTTTAATTTTATAAAATTAATTATGAATTGATTTTTCCATAATAAGAAAGTTTATAAATTTCTTATAAAATTTATTCCATAATAAAAGGAGAGATTAATTAGTTTTATTATAAAGTTAGTTATAATAAAACTTGGTTTAAACGGAATAATTCATAAGAGAATTTATAGGATAAATTTCTTATGATAATTAATTAGTTTTATTATAAAGTTAGTTATAATAAAATTCATAAGAGAATTTATAGGATAAATTTCTTATGATAACTAATTAGTTTTATTATAAAGTTAGTTATAATAAAACTTGGTTTAAACTGAATAATTCATAAGAGAATTTATAGGATAAATTTCTTATGATAATTAATTAGTTTTATTATAAAGTTAGTTATAATAAAATTCATAAGAGAATTTATAGGATAAATTTCTTATGATAACTAATTAGTTTTATTATAAAGATTAGTTATAATAAAACTTGGTTTAAACGGAATAATTCATAAGAGAATTTATAGGATAAATTTCTTATGATAACTAATTCCGTTAATTCCGTTAATTCGGTTAAGAGGAGACTTGGCAAGGGAGAAGCAACTATATAAGGAACCATAGGCAAGCCTTGGATTCCTAAGATTTGGATAATCGAAATAGAGCTCTCCCTCTCTCTCTTCTCTTCTCTCCTCCTTCCCCCTCCCTTCCATTAGGGCCGGCGACCACCCTAGCTCCATTAGGGCCGGCACCCAACCTACACCAAGGCAAGGTGTTGCCGTGAGCTTCAAGGAGAAGAAGAAACCAACCAAGAAGAAGAAGAAGCGGATTACATCTCCCTCTCTCTCAGAATTCGATTCTGTTACTTCGTTGTCATCCCGAAGAGAACTCGGCGTGGACGCGAATAGAGGAGAAGCTTCCAAGGGATGCTACGGTTGGATCTCGTCCCTTACTTCGAGTTACGCGAGGTACTTGGTAAATTAGTTTACTTTTCCGCAAAGTTTTAATTTATGATTATGTCAACACACCATAAGATTGCATGCTAGATACGAAGTTAAAATAATTTGGGAAATTATTTTATGCAAATTCTTCCGCTGCACGTAAAAATTTAAAATTTTACGAACTCGTATCCTTGTCGACATTCACCCGGTCCCAACAGTGGTATCAGAGCCGGTTAGTGTTCGACTTAATCATATAATTGTTTTGTGGAAAACTTTGTCATGATCTCAATTTCGGAAAAATTTTCAATTATGGAAACTTTCAAATTATAATAAATTTTCGATTTAGGAATTTCAAAGTTTAGAAATCCTCATGAAATTTCGCAAACGTTTGAAATTTTCTAATTTCTGAAATTTTATAATAATTGTGAAAACTTCCCATCTTTGGAAACTTTCCAATTTTGGAAATTTTTCTATTTTAGAAATTTTTCAATTTTGGAAATATGTAAGTTTCCTTTGTACCAGAAACTTACAATTATTCTGAAAACCTATTTTTGAAATCTTGCAATTTTGGGCACTTTCTTTTAAGAAAGTCTAGACAAATTCATGGACAGTTAATTGACAATTAAATTTGAATTGGTTTTTAAATTGACAACAAAATTCATTATTTTGGATTGAGCCTCGGGGAGCCGTCCAATTTAAAGTTAGTTGTTGTAATTTAATTTCCCAATTTTAATTGAAATTGTCATGTTTGATTTGGATTGAGCCTCGGGGAGCCGTCCAATTGGATTTACAACACATTACTTTTCTTTGGGTATCTGAGCCTCGGGAGCCACCCTTAGAAAACAATTTGTTGTAATTAATTAAATCCATGATAAAATATGTTGAAGAGGTGATGCTCTTACATATTGTTGTCTCCAAAATTAATTAGGAAAATGGTTTCCTATAGAGTTTTCTTAAATGAGATTTTCATGAAAATAATATGTAGTTGAATTAAGGGATTTGTCTCTTAATTTAATAAGATTTGATTTAGAGAATCAAAGTCTTGAACATATTATTTCCGAAATTAATTATGACAATTTAGGAAATTGTTTCCCAAAACAATTCCTTTAATTAAGTATGAATTGGAATTAGGAAATCCGGTTCCTAATTCAATTAATGAGACTTGATAACTTAAGTCACATACATACTTAATTAAGGAAATCGTTAGTCATGACATAATTCTATGTCATGAATGTGCTTAGAAAAGAAAGGATGAGACCCAAAACCCCTTACAAAATATTAAGGCCATCACCTTCCATTAATATGGTTAGAATCGGAGTTTTGTTTCTCGTTGGGTTGATAGACACATCCATGCCCAACTTGAACCTCAACATGTTCAAACCATGGAATTAGTTTTATGAATAATATAGTTGGGAGTCAGAGGTCAATCATTAGTTTTGGTTGTTGGACACATCCAAGCCTGANAAGAGAAAAGTCAAGTTCACACCAGAAGCAGAACCTTCATTTGAGTTTATTGGAGACCCAAGGAGAAAGACAAAGAGGTTCCTATCTACCTTACAAGCTCAGAGAATGTTAGAGAAGGGGTGCTCTGGTTTTTCTCATATAGTGGATGCAAGTCAAGGAGAAGGATTGAAGAGAGAAGAAGTGAGGGTAGTCTGTGACTATCCCGAGGTGTTTCCTGAAGAGTTACCAGGACTCCCTCCCAATCGGGAAATTGAGTTTGAAATTGAGTTGGCCCCAGGAACCAACCCAATTTCGAAGGCACCTTATCGCATGGCGCCAGCAGAACTGAAAGAATTACAAGAACAATTGCAAGAGCTGCTTGACAAGGGTTTCATCCGCCCTAGTCATTCACCTTGGGGAGCTCCTGTACTCGTCAAGAAGAAAGATGGATCTATGCGAATGTGCATAGATTATCGAGCTTTGAATAAGGTAACCATCAAGAACAGATATCCTTTGCCAAGGATAGATGATTTATTTGATCAGCTGAAGGGAGCCACAGTGTTCTCCAAGATAGATCTGCGATCAGGTTACCATCAGCTCAGAGTGAAGGAGAGTGATGTGCCAAGGACTGCTTTCAGTACAAGATATGGGGCACTAGGAGTTTGTGGTCATGCCCTTTGGATGACAAACGCCCCTGCGACTTTTAATGGATCTAATGGAAATAGAGTGGTTCAAGGATTTTCTGGACAAGTTTCTCATTAGTCTTTATTGATGATATCCTAGTGTACTTCAAAGACTCAGGAAGAACATGACGAACACCTGAAGATGGTATTGCAAACCTTACATCAGAGGAGTTGTACGCCAAATTCTCAAAAGTGTGAGTTTTGGCTTGACCAGGTGGCCTTCCTAGGCCACATCATTTCCAAGGAAGGTATTATGGTAGACCCAGCCAAGATTGAAGCATTAGTAACTGGAGTCGACCAAAGAATGCCAGTGAGATCAGAAGTTTTCTGGGTTTGGCAGGGTACACAGAAGGTTTGTAGAGGACTTTTCAAAGATAGCTTCTCCACTTACAGCCCTTACCAGAAAGAATAAGAAGTATGAGTGGACTGAGGACTGTGAGCAGAGCTTCCTTGAGTTGAAGAAGAGACTGACCAGCGCTCCTATCCTTACAGTACCCGAAGGTGATAAGAGCTTTGATATATACAGTGATGCATCAAAGCTAGGACTTGGAGCAGTCCTTATGCAAGAAGGCAAAGTCATAGCTTATGCTTCCAGGCAACTCAAGGACTATGAAAAGAATTACCCCACTCATGATCTGGAGTTGGCAGCTGTAGTCTTTGCTCTAAAGATATGGAGGCATTACTTGTATGGAGTGCAGTGTAAGATTTATACAGATCACCAGAGTCTGAAATATTTCTTCACTCAGAAAGACCTCAATATGAGACAGCGAAGGTGGCTCGAGTTAGTGAAGGACTATGACTGTGAGATTCTTTACCACCCTGGTAAGGCAAATAGAGTAGCAGATGCACTGAGTAGAAAGACTTGTGCCACTTTGATGTCCTTATCATCATTGGCACCACCATTACAAAAGGAGATAGTAGATTACGGAGTGGAGATTATTGATGGGCAGCTAGCTCTATTGACACTAGAGTCAACTTTGCTTGAAGAGATACAGAAAGAGCAAGCTGAGGATTCTGATATCCAAAGGATCAAGCAAGAGATACAAGAAGGAGAAAGTAAAGAGTTTAGAGTATCTGACAGTGGGATACTCTACTATGGTGACCGTTTATGTGTCCCTAATAGTGAAGAGCTGAGAAAGAAGATTCTTGAAGAAGCCCATAGAGCTCCCTACTCAATGCATCCTGGTTCCACTAAGATGTACCAGGATTTGAAAAGAAGATTTTGGTGGTCCGGAATGAAAAGAGACATAGCTAGGTATGTCAGCACCTGCCTGACATGTCAAAGAGTTAAAGCAGAACACCAGAGACCAGGAGGTGTCCTACAGCCCATTCAGATTCCAGAGTGGAAATGGGAAGACATAGCCATGGATTTCATAGTTGGTTTACCAAAGACAACTAATGGCTATGATGCTATTTGGGTGATAGTAGACAGATTGACCAAGTCTGCTCACTTCTTGGCAATCAGAGTGTCCTACTCAATTGAAAAGTTAGCCCAGTTATATGTGCAAGAAGTGATCCGACTACATGGAATCCCAAAGACCATTATCTCTGATAGGGATGGTCGTTTCACTTCACACTTTTGGGAGTGTGTACAGACAGCGTTAGGCACCAAACTGAAATTTAGCACAGCTTTCTATCCCCAGACTGATGGACAGACAGAGAGAGTGAATCAGGTTCTAGAAGATATGCTCAGAGCTTCTGCATTGGACTTCAAGGGTAGTTGGTGCAAGTATTTGTGTTTAGCTGAGTTTGCCTACAACAACAGTTACCAAGCCACTATTGGTATAGCACCCTATGAAGCTCTTTATGGTAGGAAGTGTAGATCTCCTCTCTGTTGGTATGAAGGTAGTGAGAAGAAAGAAATGGGGTCACAGACTGATCTTATAGATGATACCACAGAAGCTATAAAGAGCATCCGCCAGAAGATAGAGACTGCTCAGAGTAGGCAGAAGAGTTACGCCGATGTACGCCGTAGGCCGTTAGAGTTTGAAGTTGGGGATATAGTTTTCCTCAAAGTAGCTCCTATGAAGGGTGTAATGAGATTTGGCAAGAAAGGCAAGCTAAGTCCTCAATACATAGGACCCTACCTAGTGACGAAAAGAGTTGGCAAAGTAGCTTATGAGTTGGAGCTACCCTCAAAGATGTCAGCAATACACAATGTGTTCCATGTCTCAATGTTAAAGAAGCACATCCCAGATGCCAACTAAGTGATTAAGCCACAGATGATACAAGTTCAAGAAGATCTCAGTTATGAAAGTCGACCTATTCAGATAATAGATCGAGCAGATAAGAAGCTGAGGAACAAAGTGGTACCATTAGTGAAAGTCTTATGGCTGAATCAGAAGTATGAAGAGGCAACTTGGGAATCAGAAAATAGCATGAGGCAAAGGTATCCAGAGCTGTTCTAAGTTCGAGGACGAACTTTTTATAAGGTAGGGAGGATTGTAACACCCAATAATTTTCTGGTATTATTAGGGATTTTTCAGAATTTTTCTAGCATTTTTCGGAATTAAAAAAAAAAAATTAAAGAGTCGGGTGGGGATTGATCTCGCGACCACGCAAGAAGCCAATCCCTAAGCAAGTCCAAGTAACCAGCTGGGCAAGAGTATCAAGCACAGAAAAAGATGAAGCAAAATAATATTATAGTTGATTTAGCCCGTTTCATGAAGAGGTATTTAAACTTCCACTTAAGTTGAGTTAAGACCCCATTAGGGCTTCGAGGAGGCCGCGCGAGCAGGGTGGGAGGTTGCGAAAAACAGGGAAGAAAAGGAGAGTTTTCTCCTCCTTCTTCTTCCTCTTGAAGTAGAAAACCTAGGGCTTCTTCCCTAGGGCCAAGGGTGAAGTTTTCTTGCAAAGGAAGAGGAAAAGAACCCTACGCTAGGAATTTCGAGATACTTAGTGAGTTTTCTTCAAGAAAAGGGTAAGTAAATCACTCACCTGCAATAGGAGTAGCTTCGCATGTAGTTTTCTTGTTGTAGAACCTTGATTTTGTAATCTAAGGGCATGCTTGGAGAATATTGTTTATGGTGTGATTTAAGTTTCTCAAGAATACATGTTTTTAATCATAGAACTTGAATTGGAGTAGATTTTATATGTGTGATCTAAGCATGAAAGGCCAAGTTCTTGAAAAGTCCCAAAGATGAGTTTTGGGTTAAGGGCACGCAAGGTGCTCGATAAAAGTTCCAAGTGAGAAAGGTAAAGTTTTGTAGTGCAAAAAGTTATGCAAAAAGAAAGTTAGCTTGATAAATACACGCATTATGAGTAAGAAAGTATTTTACTTTTGTAAAGTGACATGTACCGGGCAAAAGAGAGGCCCACAGAAAGTTAGAAAGAAGCTCTAATAGGGTGCGGTGGCTAGCTACCCCGAAACCTATTAGGGATGCGCGCATTAGTACACTGATACCAGGTACATTGTCAAGGCTTGAGAAAGTTGATTATTATTTTGAAGTATATGAGTATATGTAAGTGTTTTCAGTTTAAGCATATGTTTTGCTAAGTATGTTAACATTGTTATGTTACAAGCATGTTAAAGAGCAAGAGCAAGGAAGTTAGTGGTTTAAAGTATGGAAATGCATAAGTAGCAAGTCTCAAAAGAAATTATGAGCATGTTAGATTTGCCAATGTTTTAATGCTAGTAAATGTTTTCAAGCATGATTGAGCATGATAAGTATGTGAAAGTTTCCATGTGTAAGTATTTCAAAGTGCATGTGTTTTAAAGTAAGCATTATTTGAAAAGAGCATATTTATCCCTTATCATTTGGATTTGTGAGTTAGGATTTACTTACTAAGCAATTTGCTTATTAGTTGCATTTTCCTTCTATTGCAGATAAAGGTAAAGAAAAAGCATAAGTTAAGGAGGCGAAGGGACTTGCTTTGATGTTCAGTGGCGGCGGAACCGTGGAAGAGATCTTTGGGCTAAGTCTTGTAGAACATGTGTTTTGGTGTTTTGAAGTGGTAGAATGAATGACTTTGTTTAAACTACGCATAGAGGTTAAGTTTGGTACAAACTCTAGAGTGTTTTGCTTACGTTTTGATTGTTTTGTTAAATCTCGCAAGGATTCTAATTTCAAGTTATTGGATTCGTTTTGAGTTGCTAAAATGTTCATAAAACTAGTATAGAGTATAGAAATGGAGTTATGTCTTTATATGTCTTGGAAGTATATGTTTTGTGGATCGTTGGAGATGGTTTTCAGGTCTGAAATGAAGGTTTTCAGGCGTGCCAGTCGACTGGTTCAGAACCAGTCGACTGCGATATCGAACAGAACCTACTGTTCGATGCACCAGTCGACTGCCATGAGGCCAGTCAACTGGTGCCGGGCACGGAAAGTTTCTGTGGCCGATACCAGTCGACTGGCTATATAGCAGTCGACTGGTACCATTGAAAAGAAGTGGTATAGAGCAGCTGGTTAGTGCTTTCTTATTACAACTAAGAGGTCTAGGGGTCAAATCCTTGCAAAGCAAATAAAATGAAAGTTTTTTTTAAAAAGAAAAAAAAATCAGAGCAAGTTAAGGGGAGTCAAGTAGTTATAACCTAAGGCTAAGAATAAGGTAAAGTTTAGGTTAAGTAAATGTGGCGCCCGCCTTAAGGAAGAGAGAGAGAGGTTAAGGAGGCGGGCCGTCACATCTTATCCGTTTGGCTTCGCTGGCTTCTGCTTCGTTAGCTTAAGCTGGGGGCGCTCGGGACGCTGGGGGCGGCCGGGAGCATGGGGGGCGCCCGGGAGCACGGGGGCACCCCGCCCATAAGCTGCCGAAGCACTTCTTTCGCTTCATCTGTTTTGTGTTCACCTTGGGGGCGCCCGAGACACTCCGAGCGCCCTACTCAGCTGCTGCCTCACTCCTTTGAGGCTCTCTGAGCTGCAGACACTCATTCCTTCGTTCCTGCATCCAGGGTTAGTCCAAAACAACATAAAGCAATAATATGTTAGTTTTATACAGCCTTAGCTGTCTTGGTTCTGACTTTGGGTCTCCCAAATGGAACCCTAGGTCGAACCGACGCCTACTGTTCCCTCGACGGGAACGCGTCCTCACCTACTCCTCTCGGGAGAATTTACCTGATGCCAACCGGCTCCTCCGGTTGGACTTTTGCCCAGCAGTCCTTCGCCAGGTGCCTAGCTGTCCTTCGCCAGGTCTTCAGTACCAAGCTGTCCTTCGCCTGGTGCCTAGCAGTCCTTCGCTAGGTCTTTGTATCCTAGCATTCCTTCGCCAAGTGCCTAGCAGTCCTTCGCTAGGGCTTTGTATCCTGGCATTCCTTCGCCAGGTGCCTAGCAATCCTTCGCTAGGGCATTGTATCCTGGCATTCCTTCGCCAGGTGCCTAGCAGTCCTTCGCTAGGACTTTTCCTGCACACTTGAGTAACACATTAGATAAACATTATACCTTAACTTTTGAACCCTTTTGCCATTATCAAAACATAGGTTCGACTTGGGTGCTTTCTGCACCAACAATCTCCCCCTTTTTGATTTGTGGCAACTCTGGTTCAAAAAGTTAAGTTAATCAGAACAAGTAAACTGAAATTTTGTTTCCTCCCCTGGAAGGAATCTCCCCTAGATTTTTCAAAAGTTCGTGGGGTTTTTGAAAATATATTCTAAGTCTAAAGATGGATTTAATTTTACTTAGAATAATTTTCAACTTAAACTTTAAAGACATATTTTCCGAAATAATTTTGGTTGTGCACTTTTGAAAAATTTATACTCCTAGAAAATTTAAGTTTAAATACTTAGATAAATTTGAAAACTTAAGTTTAAGTATTACGAAGGATTTTGAAAACTTAAGTTTGAGTACTAAAAAATTTCAAAAATTTAAGTTTAAGTACTCAGAAAGTTTTTTGAAAACTTAAAAATACTTAGAGGGTTTTTGACAACTTAAGTTTAAAATACTTAAGAAAAATTTGAAAGATTTAAGTTTTAAGTACTTAGGAAAATCTGAAAAATTTTAGTTTTAAGTACTTAGTAAAATTTGAAAAGGTTTTAGTTTTAAGTACTTAGTAAAATTTGAAAACTTAAGTACTTAGGGAAGTTTGAAAACTTAAGTACTTAGGGAAGATTGAAAACTTAAGTTTAAAGTACTAAGAAAGCTTTGAAAACTTTTAAATACTTAGAAAATCTTAGTATTTTTTAAAACTTTTAAATACTTAGAAAACCTTAGTACTTTTGAAAAATGAATTAAGTACTTTTTGAATATAGAGTTTGAATTTTTTAGATTTAGAGAAAAAGAAAAAAAGTTTAAACTCTCCTTTCCTATCTCTCCCCCTTTGCCATATATCAAAAACAAAGAAGTGTAGCAGAAACAGGATAATTAAATTGCATAAAAGAAAATAATTACTTGCATAATTTGCTGTACTGAATCAGTTCAGGATATGAATTAAACAAATCAGTTTCAATTTTCTCTTTTAGGGTCCTGTCTAACCCAATTAGCTACTTACTAACTGCTATAAGCAGTAATTTTCGCTAGGGTTAGTCAAGTTAAGTGTTCTGTTCAAGTTAGATTTTCTAAACTTGACACTTAACTTGATTACTGTGTAAGTTGTATTTAGTGCCCCAATTACTACAGATGCACTGACTTAAAACATCTTGAATTAAGGCAAAGACCTAAGCATCTCAACCCATTCTAGGTTATCAATCAAAAGTACCCTAAGGTGCTTGTGAGATGCTGGCTTCTAAATCTATAGGTGCATGCAATTCTAGGGTTAGGGTCTAGGCTAAGTCCATTTGCAAAAAAGTCCTAGTTTTGAAGGGGGTAGTTTTAAAGTAAAACTAAGTCGAAAAGTTTATTTTTAAAACTTTTCAAAACTAAGTAAAAGCTGATTTTGAAAACATTTTTTGAAAGCTACTTTAAAAGTTGATTTTGAAATGAGTAAAGTAGTAAGAAAACCAAGAGTAGACTTAACCTATTCTACCAAGCATAATCCTAACTGCTGATCAAATAGAGAAAAACAAGTACTCATCTCAGCTAGTCAACAGAGAGAATCAGCACAGTCATACAAGTCAAAACATGAGTCAACCCTACTGAGTAGGGGCAGTCATATAGTCAATGGTACAATGCTAATCAAATCTAGGATGAGGGACCAGGATGATCAGAAGAGCCTGGCTGCCAGGATCGGAGCAACTCCATCATCTCGTGATACTGTGCGTCTCTGGTCTCCCTCTCAGCTCTAAGGGCACTCATATAGTCAGTGTAATAGCCTAGATTTGTCTCCATATCTTCAGCATGATTTGCCTCCACTTCCTCTCGGAGGATCTGGAACTGTGTCTCCAGCCGTGTCACTCTCCCGTAAAGTGTCGGTGGAGGGGGCTCGTCTATGTGTGCTCGAGCCTCTGCTGCCAAATCGGCGACATCGACCTCAAACTCCTCATCTGAGTCGATCTGAGCTCTGGCTCGCTGTCGTCTCCAAGTCAAAACCCCGGTGGTCGATACCTCTATACCAGCTAAAGAGAAGTTCCTAAACCCTATCTCGTCAAAATCGGTCATCGCGGTTATTTTACCTACGGTAATGTCACGACCGTGGTGATGAAGGATGGAGGTGATGATGTGGCAGAAGGGGGTCGGGTTGAGTCGTGACACTGGAGGTATATAAGATAGCGTGGAATATGTGAAGGCCAATGTCAATGTCTAGATGATGGATCAGGGCATACAGGAGGAAGGCATGAAAAGGTCACACGGTCGCGACATCCCTAGTGGATAGTGGTAATATACAGCGGACCAGGACTCTGTACAGGGCGTAGTCCTGGACCTGAAGGTCAACGGACTGAAATCGTCTAGCTACGGGGAGTCTAGCTTCCCTATAGAAATAGGAGTGGAGAGTGTCTAGAGTAATGTGAGCGTAGGGATCATCAAATGGAGGATCCCTAGGAGGATAGCAACAAAAGGTGGACTGGGAAGGTCGTAGTCCAAGAAATCGATTTAGTAAGGTAGGGGTGATTGACAAAGGTATCCCTTGAACAGTAGTGACAAACATGAGATCGTTTTGTCGAACTATGTTATTATAGAATTCTGCACATAAAGATGTGTTAATTGAATGAGTGCAGAACACTAGATTGTCTAGTTGATAAAAGTTTATAACATTCATGGCTAAAGGACAAGATTGGGTGAAGAAGTGTCTATTTAGATAGCTAGTTTTGATAGGCTTATAGGTTGTTCGAGCGAACTTATTATAAAGTTCTAGAGTTGGAAACCTAGGGTCGGGACTCGGTTCGGTACCGGGGTTCGCTTGGTTTGCTCGGCGTTTTCTAAGTTAAGAAACATGCATTTATAAGAAAGGAATTAAGAAAATAATTCTAAATGCATAAAAAAAATCATACCGGGGAGGCATGGTTGAGATTAAGGAAGCACAAGTGTCACTTGATCTCTTTGGAAGGATGGAAGTGAGGAAGGAGGATGGTTTTTGGTGTGGGAAGAAGAGGGAGTTCGGGTGCCTTTTTATAGGCAGTTTATTGGGGGCCCCCGGGAGCTCCGGGTGCCCGGGATAGCGGTCTACTGCCTTTGGCAGTGACTAGTGCTGGTTGGGGGCGCCCGCAATGACCCGGGCGCCCCGGTCAGGCTGAAATTTGCAGCTTTGCTGCTTTGACTGGTATGGGGGCGCCCGCATGGTTCCGGGCGCCCCGGTCAAGGGGTAAAGGCAGAGCGTGAATCTCGAGTCGGGAGGTTTCCGGAGCAGAGCGTGAGCATAGAAGAGCGTGAATGCGTTGGAAGAATTGATTGCTTGAAGCCTTGGGGTCGAGGGCCTTTTTATAGCCCCTGGGGGCGCCCGGAATGTCAGGTGCCTAGCAGTCCTTCGTCAGGTGTCTAGCAGTCCTTCGCTAGGGCTTTGAATCATGGCATTCCTTCGCCAGGTGCCTAGCAGTCCTTCGCTAGGACTTTTCCTGCACACTTGAGTAACACATTAGATAAACATTATACCTTAACTTTTGAACCCTTTTGCCATTATCAAAACATAGGTTCGACTTGGGTGCTTTCTGCACCAACATCCTGCACCAACAGTGTGTGCATCCGAGGGACCATAGACAAAGCAAGGACGATGAGTAGAGGGAAGCGAACTTCGAGGCATACGTGAAGGATGGCATGAAGACAAGCCGAGGGCTTGTGTACGCATCTGAGGGACCAGGGCCAAAGTCGAAGAGGGCTTGAAGGCAACAGATCGAAGCTACTGGAGTAGAAACGATGAGCCGAGGGATGCGAATTTTGAGGCATGCATGAAGGATTGCATGGAGGCAGGCCAAGGCCTTGTGTGTGCATCTAAGGGACGGGAGCCGAAGACGAAGAGGGCGCGAAGGCAACAGATTGAGACTGCTGGATGACGAGTCAACTAGGTCATGAGGGTTTGAGTACTAAGGGAATTATACTCGGGAACTAAGTCATGAGGGTTTAAGTGCTGAGAGAAATGTACTCGGGAAGGGTAACCCTAGACTTAGGGAGAGGACCAGTCGACTGATAGGGTTCACAGTAAGATCAGTCGACTGGTCCAGGACCAGTCGACTGATGATGACCAGAATTCGAAAGGTCAGGCGGTCATATTCGAATTCGGAGTGGACCAGTCGATTGGTGCTAGACCAGCCGACTGGTAACGGTCATTTCATCCTCGAGCTCTATTTAAGGGAGCTCGTTTAAGGTTATTTCTTCTTGGCGAAACTTGCTTGGTTAGAGCTTGTTAGTAGCCTAGTATTGCTTAGGGATTGTCCAAGGTTTGTGGTGAGGTTTCTCCACCCACAACGAGCGACAAGAGCTAGCCGAAGGTGCTCAGGGAATCATCCACCGAAGGATCGGGATCATCCACCTTACAGATAACCGTGGAGTAGGAGTTTCATCTCCGAACCATGTAAATCGGTGTGTTCTATTAGTTGTTAGTTTTTATTTTCATTTTCATTGTGTTTCTGCTTGTGCACTAACAACTTGTAGGAAGAAAAATCGAAAGTAAGCTATTCAACCCCCCCTCTAGCTTAACGGTAAGATCCTAACAAGTGGTATCAGAGCGAAGGTTCGGTCATCTACGGACTAACCGCTGAGAGAGCAAGAAAGCTAGAGGAAATGGCGATTGAAGGAAAGTTGAGTGATGACATCAACGTTCCACCTCTCTATGATCGCGAGGATTTCAACTATTAGAGGATGTGGACAAAGACTTGGTTCGACATAGATTGGAACTACATGATTATGCTTGAAGAACCGTTTGAAGTTCCAAAGGATAAGCACGGGAAAAAGCTCCGACCAAGATATTGTAATAAGGAGCAACAAGCACAATCAAAGGCAAACGAAACGGTAATCTCAATCTTACTTAGTATTTTGCCTAATGAAATAATTAGTGGTGTAGGTGAATACAAAAGTGCACATGAGTTATGGAACAAGATGGTAGCATTCCATGAAAACCCTACACAAGCTAAATTAGTGGAAGAACCCGAGAAAATATGTTCAATGGTCCAAGAAGAGGAGAAAGACCAATCGGATGAAGAAAGAAGTTCAACATCCGAAGAAGAAGAAAAAGAGAAAAAAGAAAAAGAGACATCCATCTCTTCAAGTGAAATGGCACAAGAAAGTGAAAGATCATCCACTTCATCAAGGGAAGAAGAAGAAGTCTCCACTTCAAGAATTGAGGGGGAGGAGAGACCACCCTTGACACCGGAGCAAGAAGAGGCATCTACCTCCACCAAAGCAAGGACAAAAGACCACATCATTTGCTTTGGATGCAACAAAAAGGGACAGTACAAGGACAAGTGTCCCTTAGGTAAAAAGGAGGTAAACCCTAAATCAAAGCCAATTCCTTTGAAATCTAATATGGGTTGTAGGGAAAAGGAAGAGAAAAAGCACATTAGATGCTTCACATGTGGAGAGCTAGGGCATTATCACACCAAATGTCCAAGAAAAGGAGAGCTCAAGAAATTGGAGCATTTGAAAAAGAGGGAAAAAGAAAAAAAGAAGAAAAGCTCACATCAAGAGGGAGCTACAAGGGTAAGGGAGGTAATCTCTAACTGTAAGAATGTTTCAAATTTCTCTATGTGTGCTAGAAATAATAAAAATTGTTTGCCTATGTGTAATTTTGGTTTCAAGTATCATGATAAAAATAGAGTTACTATTGTGGTCCAAAGTGTTAGATCGAGAGAAACGATAGAGGGGGAGGGGGGTGAATATCGTAAAACGTTCGGATTAACAGTTAGAGAAATTACGCAGCATAAATTTAAATCAAACACACGCAAACACCAAGTTTTTTACTTGGTTCGGAGTCGCGGTCGGCTCCTACTCCAAGGCCCACGGTCGTTGACCGTTTTCTGCGGGTAATTCTATATGTCGCAAAAATAGTTTACAGGATGTATTACAAGACTAGTGCAGTAAAAGAAAAAGAAGCTCTTCGTTACCGACGTCCGTTGTAGATTGTATTTTCAGAGCAGAGGAAGGTCGTCGGCGCTTGTATCTCGAGTCGGGAGGTTTCCGGAGCAAAGTGCGAGCGTAGAAGAGCGTGAATGCGTTGGAAGAATTTTGTTGCTGAAGCCTTGGGTTCGAGGGCCCTTTTATAGCCCCTGGGGGCGCCCGGAACGTCAGGGGCGCCCCCCCCCCCACGTGTCAGCTGATCCGAGTTGCACTCGGTCAGCTCTGATCCCTTCAAACTCGGGATCAGACTTTGACAGGGGCGCCCGGGATGCTGGGGGCGCCCGGGTTGACTGGGTCAGGCTCTTATCCTGTTGGCTTCTCGCTGGCTTGCTTCGTTAGCTTAAGCTGGGGGCGCCCGGGACGCTGGGGGTGCCCGGGAGCACGGGGGCGCCCGGGACGCTGGGGGTGCCCGGGAGCACGGGGGCGCCCGGGAGCACGGGGGCGCCCCGCCCATAAGCTGTCGAAGCACTCCTTTTGCTTCGTTTGTTTTGTGTTCATCTTGGGGGCGCCCGGGACACTCCGGGCGCCCTAGTCAGCTGCTGCCTCACTCCTTTGAGGCACTCGTTCCTTCGGTCCTGCATCCAGGGATAGTCCAAATCAACATAAAGCAATAATATGTTAGTTTTATACAACCTTAGTTGTCTTGGTTTTGACTTTGGGTCTCCCAAATGGAACCCTAGGTCGAACCGATGCCTACTGTTCCCTCGACGGGGAACGCATCCTCACCTACTCCTCTCGGGAGAATTTACCTGATGCCAACCGGCTCCTCCGGTTGGACTTTTGCCCAGCGGTCCTTTGCCAGGTCTTGGATACCAAGCTATCCTTCGCCCGGTGCCTAGCAGTCCTTCGCCAGGTCTTCGGATCTGACAGTCCTTCGCCAGGTGCCTAGCTGTCCTTCGCCAGGTCTTCAGTACCAAGCTGTCCTTTGCCTGGTGCCTAGCAGTCCTTTGCTAGGTCTTTATACCCTGGCATTCCTTCGCCAATTGCCTAGCAGTCCTTCGCTAGGGCTTTGTATCCTGGCATTCCTTCGCCAGTTCCCTAGCAGCCCTTCGCTAGGACTTTCCCTGCACACTTGAGTAACATGTTAGATAAACATTATACCTTAACTTTTGAACCCTTTTGTCATTATCAAAACACAGGTTCGACTTGGGTGCTTTCTGTACCAACACAAAGTTCTAAGGAATCCATATATAATGATCAATCTAGGACTTTTAGATCTAAGGACCAAGGCATTAACCCTAAGAAAGGGAGACACATGCCTAGACAAATGGGTAGATCTAGGAATGCCCAAAATGGACATGATAATGCTAAGGTTAGGAGACTAGAAAGGGAAAATCAAGTTTTGAAGGCAAAGCTTGATAAATTAGAGAAAAACCTAGATAGACTCATTATGGGATCCAAGGGGTTAGGCATTGTGCCGGATGGTCAAAGCCTTAACAATGATAGATTGGGTCTAGGATATCAATCTAGAAGGTCAAATGGTAGTGGAAAATTATATGCATGGATGTCATATGATTATAGCAAAGGGAAGGCTAAAATTGGCAAGGAAAATCAAATTAAAGGAAAGAAGAAGGATTTAATCAAGGAAAAGGTATATAAAGTCAAGAAGGTTAGAATTGTAGGTCAAGAAGCACCAGAGGTACACCGGTATGGTCTTGCCATTGTGGATGAGTCACCTAGGGAGGTGACTAAGGCTAAAAGCTCAAGGGAGAGCTCTAGAGGTCAAGATGGGATCCATGGTCAATAGATCTCAGGAGGATTTCTCCAAGAGGACTAGATGGACTATGGAATGTTCCAAAGGATTTGGAAGACTAGTGTGAGTTTTAATCCTAGGGGTTTGGAACACAAAAAGGGAGTTTTATGGATGAAAAGATGAAAATGAGACTATATTGCTTGGAAATTGATGTTCAATGTCTATATGCCATATAAATCAATGCTAGGGGTGCATTGGGGATGAGGATGAGAAGATACATCAAGAAGAGATCAAAACTAGGACTTTAGGCCAAGGATGAATTGAACAAATTAGATAGTTTTGGATTTCGTGTCAAACTTGGGATTGGGAATAGATTTACTTGTAAACGTATTTTTCCCAAGTAGACGTGAGTACCACAAATTTCTCCATGAAATTTTAGATTTTTTTGGAGATTTGTGGAATTAATTATGCATTTCTGAATTTAGGACAGAAAAGTTAGATTTAGGATACCAGTCGACTGGTTCAGAATCAGTTGATTGGTCAGCAGTAGACTGATCTTTTTATTCGGTTTCTCAGTCGACTGACCCTGGGGCAGTCAACTGATCTACGAGTTATTTAAAAGAAATAGCCACGCGGGGGAGGCCGAACCTAGGGTTTTAGCGCCACCCCCTGCGAGTTCTTCTCTCCCTCGATCTCCCATTCAGCTCCCAAGCCTTCCCCAAGCTCTAAAATCACATTTCTAGTCTTCCTCCAACTCAAATCTAAGTCTAGGGCAAGAAGGGCATCTTCCTTGAGTCAATCACGATCATTTTCCACCATGCAACGAGCAGGGAAAAGGTAACGAGTTGTTTGCCTCACTTCTTGCAATTAATTCATGATTTATGGCTAACTCTCTCCTTTTGCATGTTTTCCTTGTTTTTACTCTCCATTTGGGTCATTTTTGATGCATGCATGGGTAAATTGCATTTTAGAGTTGTCCAAAAGAGAATGATAGGTGAGGGGTCATCCCAACAGCGTCCTGCAAATCCTAAGGTACCTCGATTCCATTCTAAGGAATGCCGACGGAGATTTGCAAGTGCTGATTTTGTATTGATGAACTGTAGGTATCTTAATCAGGTATATTTCCAGGAAAATGCCCCTCACATTGTTGAAATGATCACCCATTTTGGGTTAGAGCAGGTGGTCTATTGTCAACATTGTGCAAAGAATTTTATGCTAATCTCACATGCATTAGTCCTGATGATGGGACTTATTAGTCCATGGTAGCAAGAGTTACCATCCCCTTTTCATCTGCAGTATTTGGAGCATTTCTAGGGTGTAGGGTTTCCAATAATGCATTTACATGTTTTCCAAAAGTCATCGAGCCTTTCACCCTTTCTAATATAACCCTGGACCAAATCCATCGTCATTATTTTGAAAGGCCTCGACCTCATCTACAACGCATCTTTGAAGCTAAGCACATGAGTCCAGTCAGCAATGTGTTATACAAAGTTGTCCTAGATTGCATTTTACCGATTGTCACCAAGGGAAGGTCGAAGCTTCGACTGTCTCACTTGGTGATGATGTATGCACTGGAGAGAAGGTTAGATATTGACATCGCCTTGCATATATTTGCATCCATTGTCTATTTTTCACATGAGGTCAAGGGGAAAATCTACATGCCTTTCTTCCACATTTTGACCGAATTTTTCAAATCAAGAGGCATTATCACTACTAGAGGTCAGATGCATAGTTTGTCCAAGGATTATGACCAGATTGGCTCTAGGTAGCTCTCTCTGGCTGGGATTGAGAGTCGGCAGGGGGAGATGGTTTGGTGACAACATCCTGCTTCTTCCAGTTCAGATGAGGAGGAGGCTGCTGCTGCTGCTGCTGGGGTTACACAGGAGCAATTCTCCCTACTACAGTTAGAGGTACATGGTCTTAGGGAGGACTTTCAGACATTTCAGCAGCACCAGGAGGTCTCAGAGGAGACTTTCAGAGGTTCCAGCAGCACTAGGATGAGATGTATACGATGATGCAGCAGTGGAACCTCATGTATCAGGCCCCCTCCTCCTTCTCCAGGCGATGACATGAAGTGCAGATTGATTTTATGGTACTAGTGTTGAGAGTGTGTAGCTTGAGTTTTATATTTTATCTCTCAAACACTTAATTTGGTACTGTAATGGTTGAAAACTTCGGGGCTATGGCCCTTGTGATATCTTTTATGCTTGAGGTTGAGCTTTGTATGAAATATTGAATTTATGTTCTCATATTGCTTATATGAATTTTCAGTTCATGATTTGATGTTGCTCATATGAAATAAAGCTTTCTTGATATTGTGAAGTATAAGAAAAGTTTGATATATATTTGTCTATCTAGAGGTAAGGATGAGAAGGGGGAGGTTTTATCATGTACCTTATCTTGAGAATATATATAAGGGAAAGGGGAGATTTGAAAACAATTCTATGCTTAAAATGGTATAGGATGGGCTTGGCAAATACATAGAATCAAATGTAGGCTTGAGAGTTGATATAAAATGATGGTTTTTCAAAGAATTGGAGTTTTTGTCAAAAGTCAAGCATATTTGATATTTTTCACAAAACTATATTTTTCTAGGGTAGACTATATCTTAACAAATATGCTTGCAAAGTTTTAAATTTTTTCGAATTTTGTGGCATTTTCTAGGGGTTTCTGAATTTAGGCTAAAAATTCAGAGTTACTGAGTATCAGTCGACTGCCCTTGGGGCAGTCGACTGATCTTTTTGTGGGTTTGCGAATTGAAGGCACCAGTCGACTAATGCTGGATCAGTCGACTGATCCTTCTGGTTGTTGATTTCTGAGGGTTTTTCAGATATATAATAGGTTCTTATCGACACTAGGGCTAGGATTACTTGGGGCTGTTGGGTATGGCTTGGCGGGTTTCCTAAGCAGATACCTGGTCGATCCAAGAGACCTCTCTATGCCTACGGATTAAAAAATTTAATCCGAATAGAGAGCCGTTTCCCATCGACCGTCTCATGCCGTATCGAACGATTCAAATTGCAACTTAGCCAATTACCAAAATTGGTCTCGCAATTTGCTCAACCGTTCGACCGTGGAAAAGGCGACAAGTTGATCGCCGGCTTTTGTGTCTATGGTCGGAGTCCAGTTAAATAATTATTAACTATGATTCGCAATCAAAATAATTAAATAACAAACATGAAATGATGAGGTAATTGAATAAGGTACAAATAAGAATGAAAGGAGCCAAGGAAGAATATTCCTTCCGTTACCTTACGATCTTCTACCGTATGACCCTCCCCTCTTGGACGTCGTGTGGGCGACGATCTATCAAGAACCGTGGTCACCAAGTTGATTCCTTCTCCTTGCGCCAACCAATCCCTTACCAAAGGGATGTCGCCGGCCGCTCCAAGAAAGAAGATAATCCAAACACAAAACCTACTACTCCTTTCCTCCACCGTCGGCGCTCTGTGACGACCACCCAACTACTACTCTCTTCCCTTTTCTTAGTCCGGGTCGTCGCTTGGACTTAACCTCAACTTTACCTTACCCTTAGCCTTAGGTTACACCTCCTCCTTGTCTTACTACGGACCGTTACTCCATTACTCCTCCGCTACTTTGAGGTATGGCGAGATGCGGAATTACTTTTTTTTTTCCTACCTTAGACGAACCGTTACCTTGTCTACTACTTGGCAAATCATACTATCTCTGGACAGGGAGGGACACGCCCAAGGCGTGTTGACCGACACGCCCGTGGCCCCAGCTGTGCTGGCTGACACGCCCGTGGGGCGGATGGGCACGCCCGCGTCTGTCACCGCAGAGGTCTGCCGGTGAACGACACGCCCAGGGCGTGCTGAAGAGCACGCCCGTGCTCATGTCCTCCTCTGCTACTGAAGAAAAGAAAATGCAGCGGATAAAACTTAATTCAAACACTCACAGAACATATAGTTTCAAGCCATACACAGACATAGCACCATTTCTATACTCCATACTAGTTTTCTAACCATTTTAGCAAATCAAAACAACTTCTTCAACTTGCAGTTAGGACTTTTACGGAACTTAACCAAACTAACCAAACATATGGAAAATCATAAGTAAACATCTTCAAGTTGTATCAACTTCCTACTCTATGCGGACATTAAACACATTGGTTCACTCTTTACCATTCAAAACCTAAGACTAAATGTTTCTAAATACCGAAACTCTACTCATACTCAATCCAACGGATCTTTTTCTCCGGTTCCACCTCCACCGAACATCAATGCAAGTCCTGTCGCCTCCCAACTTACGCTTTCGCTTTTCCTTTATCTGCAATAGAAGGAAAATGCAACTAATAAGCACAATGCTTAGTAAGTAAATCCCTACTCACAAAATCATGATGTCAATACTAAACATGCTCATTTCAAGGAATGATTTAAAACTTTACTTACTTCAAAACTTACAACTAAACATGCTTACAACTTGAATCACTTTATCATGCTTGTTAATGTATCAATGTACACAACTAACCATGCTTACTACTTGAACTACTTTATCATGCTTGCATTGTAACAAGGTACACATATAATAATTAAACACTTTCTCCAAAAAGGAACTACTTGATCATACTTATATACTTGAAAATAATAATCAACTTTCTCTTTAGGCCTTGACATTGTACCATGGTATCAGTGTACCAACTGCGCGCTTTTCTAATAGGTTGCGAGGTAGCTAGCCACCGCACCCTATTAGAACTTTACTTTCTAACTTTCGATGGGCCTTACATTTGCCCGGTACATGTCTCTTTCTCAAAGTAAAATATTTTTCTTACTTACCATACTTAAACTTATCACTTTACTTGTTTTTGCATATATTTGCATGCTAAAAACCTTTACTTTTCTCACTTTAACTTTTCATCGAGCACCTTGTGTGCTCCTTAACTCAAATTCACTTTTAGGTCTTTTCATAAGTATGAAAACTCATCATGCTTGGCCTACATACATTCAATACAAACAAATTGAATTTCTAACATGATAAAACATGCAACTTTAATAGCTAAAACATAGAATAGCAAAATTCTCTTCACCATGCTTCTACTTTTCGAAAACTAGGGTTCTACAATGAGAATTTCGAAGCGAAACTACTCCTATTGCAGGTGAGCGATTTACTTACTTCGTTCTTGAAGAAAACTCACAAAAATAGGGAGAAAACTCCCTAACAAAATCCTTTTTCTTCCTCCTTGTAAAAAGCTTCCACCTTTAGCCCTAGGAAGGAACCCTAGATGCTTCTACTCAAGGGGAAAGAGAAGAAACGAAGAAGAAGACCCCTTGAATCCTCTGTTTTCGCAACCTCCTCGCCTCTCTTCTTCTCTCGCACAGCCCCCAACCCTAGTTTGGGTTTTCACGCGACTTAAGGGGGGCTTAAATACCTCTTAATGAAAAAGCTTAACTACTCTATAACATTATTTCTCTCCTTCTTTTTCTGTGCTTGATACCCTAGCCCAGCTGGTTCGTTGGCTTCCCTTCCTCGCTGTGGTCGCGGGTTCAATCCCCGACTGCCCCTTTAACGTTTTTCCCCCTTTTTTTTTCTCCTTTTTCTAAAATACCAAACGGACTCGGAAAATTCCATAAAAATACTCTAAAAATTCCTAAAAATATCTAGAATATTTCTAAACCATTTTTAAATAATTCTAAGGACTTTAAGAACTAAAAATGGGAATTTTGGGGCGTTAGAATCCTCCCTACCTTATAAAAAGTTCGTCCTCGAACTTAGAACAGCTCTGGATACCTTTGCCTCATGCTCTCTTCTGATTCCCAAGTTGCCTCTTCATACTTCTGATTCAGCCATAAAACTTTTACTAGTGGTACCACTTTGTTCCTCAGCTTCTTATCTGCTCGATCTATTATCTGAATAGGTCGACTCTCATAACTGAGATCTTCTTGCACTTGTACCATCTGTGGCTCAATCACTTTGTTGGCATCTGGGATATGCTTCTTTAGCATTGAGACATGAAACACATTGTGTATTGCTGACATTTCTGAGGGTAGCTCCAACTCATAAGCTACTTTACCAACTCTCTTTATCACTGGGTAAGGTCCTACGTATCGAGGACTTAGCTTGCCTTTCTTACCAAATCTCATCACTCCCTTCATAGGTGCTACTTTGAGGAAAACTGTATCCCCAACTTCAAACTCCAACGGCCTACGACGTACATCTGCATAACTCTTCTGCCTACTCTGAGCAGTCTCTATCCTCTGGCGGATGCTCCTGATTGCTTCTGTGGTATCCTCTATAAGATCAGTCTGAGATCCCATTTCTTTCTTCTCACTACTCTCATACCAACAGAGGGGAGATCTACACTTCCTCCCATAAAGAGCTTCATAGGGTGTCATCCCAATAGTAGCTTGGTAACTGTTATTGTAGGCAAACTCTGCTAAACTTAAATACTTGCACCAACTGCCCTTGAAATCTAATGCACAAGCTCTGAGCATATCCTCTAGAATCTGATTCACTCTCTCTGTCTGTCCATCAGTCTGGGGATGGAAAACCGTGCTAAACTTCAGTTTGGTGCCTAGCGCTGTCTGTACACACTCCGAAAAGTGTGAAGTGAAACGACCATCCCTATCTGAGATAATGGTCTTCGGAACTCCATGTAGTCGGATCACTTCCTGTACGTATAACTGAGCTAACTTCTCAATTGAGTAAGATACTCTGATCGCCAAAAAGTGGGCGGACTTGGTCAATCTGTCTACTATCACCCAAATAGCATCATAGCCATTAGTTGTCTTTGGTAGACCAACTATGAAATCCATGGCTATGTCTTCCCACTTCCACTCTGGAATCTGAATGGGTTGTAGAACACCTCCTGGTCTCTGGTGTTCTGCTTTAACTCTCTGACATGTCAGGCAGGTGCTGACATACTTAGCTATGTCTCTCTTCATTCCTGACCACCAAAATCTTCTTTTCAAATCCTGGTACATCTTAGTGGAACCAGGATGCATTGAGTAGGGAGTTCCATGGGCTTCTTCAAGAATCTTCTTTCTCAGCTCTTCATGATTGGGAACACACAAACGGTCACCATAATAGAGTATCCCACTGTCAGATACCCTAAACTCTCTACTCTCTCCTTCTTGCATCTCCTGCTTGATCCTTTGGATATCAAAATCCTCAGCTTGCTCTTTCTGTATCTCTTCAAGCAAAGTCGACTCTAGTGTCAATAGGGCTAGCTGTCCATCAATAATCTCCACTCCATACTCCACTATCTCCTTCTGTAATGGTGGTGCCAATGATGATAGGGAGATCAAAGTGGCACAAGTCTTTCTACTCAGTGCATCTGCTACTCTATTTGCCTTACCCGGGTGGTAAAGAATCTCACAGTCATAGTCCTTCACTAACTCGAGCCACCTTCGCTGTCTCATATTGAGGTCTTTCTGAGTGAAGAAATATTTCAGACTCTGGTGGTCTGTATAAATCTTACACTGCACTCCATACAAGTAATGCCTCCATATCTTTAGAGCGAAGACCACAGCTGCCAATTCCAAGTCATAAGTGGGGTAATTCTTTTCGTAATCCTTGAGTTGTCTGGAAGCATAAGCTATAACTTTGCCTTCTTGCATAAGGACTGCTCCAAGTCCTAGCTTTGATGCATCACTGTATATATCAAAGCTCTTATCACCGTCGGGTACTGTAAGGATAGGAGCGCTGGTCAGTCTTTTCTTCAACTCAAGGAAACTCTGCTCACAGTCCTCAGTCCACTCATACTTCTTGTTCTTTCTGGTGAGGGCTGTAAGCGGAGAAGCTATCTTCGAAAAGCCTTCCACAAACCTTCGGTAGTATCCTGCTAATCCCAGAAAACTCCTAATCTCACTGGCATTCTTCGGTGGACTCCAATTACTAACTGCTTCAATCTTGGCTGGGTCTACCATTATTCCTTCTTTGGAAATAATGTGGCCTAGAAAGGCTACCTGGTCGAGCCAAAACTCACACTTTGAGAATTTGGCGTACAACTCCTTCTGCTGCAAGATCTTCAATACTATCTTCAGGTGTTCTTCATGTTCTTCCTGAGTCCTTGAATACACTAGAATGTCATCAATAAAGACAATGACAAACTTATCCAGAAAATCCTTGAACACTCTATTCATCAAATCCATAAACGTCGCAGGGGCGTTCGTCACTCCAAAGGGCATGACCACAAACTCATAGTGCCCATATCTCGTACTGAAAGCAGTCCTTGGCACATCACTCTCCTTTACTCTAAGCTGATGGTAACCTGATCGCAGGTCTATCTTGGAGAACACTATGGCTCCCTTCAGCTGGTCAAATAAATCATCTATCCTCGGCAAAGGATATTTGTTCTTGATAGTCACCTTATTCAAAGCTCGGTAATCTATGCACATTCGCATAGATCCATCCTTCTTCTTAACGAACAATACAGGAGCTCCCCAGGGTGAATGACTAGGGCGGATGAAACCCTTGTCGAGCAGCTCTTGTAATTGTTCTTGCAGTTCCTTCAGTTCTGCTGGTGCCATGCGATAAGGTGCCTTTGAAATTGGGTTGGTTCCTGGAACCAACTCAATTTCAAACTCAATTTCCCGATTGGGAGGGAGTCCCGGTAGCTCTTCAGGAAACACCTCAGGATAGTCACAGACTACTCTCACATCTTCTTTCTTTAATTCTTCTCTTTGACTTGCATCCACTATATGAGCTAGAAAACCAGAACATCCCTTTTTGAACATCCTCTGAGCTTGTAAGGTAGATAAGAACCTTTTTGTCTTTCTCTTCGGGTCTCCAATAAATTCAAATGGAGGTTCTGCTTCTGGTGTAAACTTGACCTTTCTCTTGCGGCAGTCTATAGAAGCACTGTACTTGCTCAAGAAATCCATCCCTAAAATGACATCGTAATCCTTCATCTCAAGGACTACCAAGTCACCATAGAGCTCCCGGTTGGAAATCCTGATTGGTACTGCCCTTAACCTCTGAGTAGAGGTCATTACTTCCCCTGACGGTAAGGTTGTTAAAAACTTTTGACCCAAACTTTCTGGTGGAATCCCTAGCTTTTTAGAGAAAAGTATGGATACAAAAGAATGGGTTGCCCCAGTATCGAATAACACAATGGCATACTGAGATGAGATGGGTATTCGACCTGTGACCACAGTAGGAGCATTTGCCACATCTTCCTTGGTGATGGAGAAAATCCTGGCGTTGGTTGTGGCTGGTGGGGCTTCCATCCTCATCTGACTGTAATACGATCCCTCCATGATTGGCTGCATCTGGTGCAGCTGAGCAGGTCCACCTCCGTACTGAAGAAACTGGGGTGGAGGCGGCTTTGCTTTAGGACAAGCCTTGGCCAGATGCCCTACTACTCCACATATATAGCAAGCTCCAACACTTGACTTGTTAGGGCAAGCCTTCATCATGTGCCCCTCTGCTCCGCATATATGGCATCCACTCAGACCCTGACGACACGCTCCAGGATGTGTCTTCCCACACTTTGGGCAAGGAGGGTACTTGAGTTGCTTGTTTGATGTGCCCCCTTTGTTGCCCTCAGAGGTCTTCTGGTCTCCCTGCTTCCTCTTGCCTAAATTTTCTTTCCAGTTCTGTTGGTTCTGAGCACTCCTCTGGGACTTCTGGGTTGATGCTTGTTGTTGTTGCACCCGTGTGGCCTTTATACTATTTAAGTAGTGCTCAGTAATCAAAGCGCTACTTACTAATTCTTCTGAAGTCTGTGGTCTGTTACCACTTCCAGCCACATTCAAAGCTATCTGAGGTCTCAGCATCTTGAGCATCAACCTAACCCTTTCCTTTTCAGTGCTAACTAGCTCTGGGCATAAGCGAGCTAGTCGATTGAATTTCTTCACTGCCTCATCTACAGTCAGATCTCCTTGGCGGAACTCAGTGAATTCATCATAGTGCTTGTTGGTCACCTTCATGTGAAAGTATTCTTCCAGAAATTCTGCTTCAAAGTCGGCCCAGGTCATCTGATTCACATTCCTCTTAGCTTTCACTCTTTCCCACCACATCCTAGCATCTCCAGTAAGGCAGAAGGAGGTGCATTTTATCTTCTCTACCTCGGGCCAGTCCAGTAACTCCATTATACTTTCCACCGTCTTGAACCATGCCTGAGCATCCCATGGTTCACTTGTGCCAGAAAAATTTTCGGGCATCAGTCTCTGCCACTGGACCAAATATGCTTCCTGTCTCACTTCTCTTGTCGGAGGTACTGGGGGAGTCTCTGTCACCGCTGGTGCCACTACTTGTGCCACTGGTGTGGCAACCGGGGCGGCTTGCTGATTAGCCATCAAGGTAGCAATGACTTGCTGCTGCTCAGCAAGTTGCCTCTGAAGCTGGGTCACCACTCCTTGCAGATCTGTGGGTGGTACTGACTCAGTTGACTCCTGCTCTCTAGGAGTCCGCTCCTCATTTCGGACAGTTCTGGGACGTCCTCTCGCCATTCTCTTTCTCTATGGTGTATAGAGAATAAATAAGAAATAAACGCATATTTTCTTTTACTAACTTGCTTCACTATCTCTATGCATACATTAGCATATCATAGTAATACCATCCGGCTTTTCTACTATCATGCACATACTAATACTAGCAGTCAATAAAGAAAGCATATTAACAAAAACAAAACAACATTAAATTTCATACTTGGTAGGCGGCAGGATTGATGCTTGATGTCAGTGTGGCGGAAGGGTGGAGACCTGCTCTGATACCACTCTGTGACGACCACCCAACTACTACTCTCTTCCCTTTTCTTAGTCCGGGTCGTCGCTTGGACTTAACCTCAACTTTACCTTACCCTTAGCCTTAGGTTACACCTCCTCCTTGTCTTACTACGGACCGTTACTCCATTACTCCTCCGCTACTTTGAGGCATGGCGAGATGCGGAATTACTTTTTTTTTCCTACCTTAGACGAACCGTTACCTTGTCTACTACTTGGCAAATCATACTATCTCTGGACAGGGAGGGACACGCCCAAGGCGTGTTGACCGACACGCCCGTGGCCCCGGCTGTGCTGGCTGACACGCCCGTGGGGCGGATGGGCACGCCCGCGTCTGTCACCGCAGAGGTCTGCCGGTGAACGACACGCCCAGGGCGTGCTGAAGAGCACGCCCGTGCTCATGTCCTCCTCTGCTACTGAAGAAAAGAAAATGCAGCGGATAAAACTTAATTCAAACACTCACAGAACATATAGTTTCAAGCCATACACAGACATAGCACCATTTCTATACTCCATACTAGTTTTCTAACCATTTTAGCAAATCAAAACAACTTCTTCAACTTGCAGTTAGGACTTTTACGGAACTTAACCAAACTAACCAAACATATGGAAAATCATAAGTAAACATCTTCAAGTTGTATCAACTTCCTACTCTATGCGGAATTAAACACATTGGTTCACTCTTTACCATTCAAAACCTAAGACTAAATGTTTCTAAATACCGAAACTCTACTCATACTCAATCCAACGGATCTTTTTCCCGGTTCCACCTCCACCGAACATCAATGCAAGTCCTGTCGCCTCCCAACTTACGCTTTCGCTTTTCCTTTATCTGCAATAGAAGGAAAATGCAACTAATAAGCACAATGCTTAGTAAGTAAATCCCTACTCACAAAATCATGATGTCAATACTAAACATGCTCATTTCAAGGAATGATTTAAAACTTTACTTACTTCAAAACTTACAACTAAACATGCTTACAACTTGAATCACTTTATCATGCTTGTTAATGTATCAATGTACACAACTAACCATGCTTACTACTTGAACTACTTTATCATGCTTGCATTGTAACAAGGTACACATATAATAATTAAACACTTTTCTCCCAAAAAGGAACTACTTGATCATACTTATATACTTGAAAATAATAATCAACTTTCTCTTTAGGCCTTGACATTGTACCATGGTATCAGTGTACCAACTGCGCGCTTTTCTAATAGGTTGCGAGGTAGCTAGCCACCGCACCCTATTAGAACTTTACTTTCTAACTTTCGATGGGCCTTACATTTGCCCGGTACATGTCTCTTTCTCAAAGTAAAATACTTTTCTTACTTACCATACTTAAACTTATCACTTTACTTGTTTTTGCATATATTTGCATGCTAAAAACCTTTACTTTTCTCACTTTAACTTTTCCATCGAGCACCTTGTGTGCTCCTTAACTCAAATTCACTTTTAGGTCTTTTCATAAGTATGAAAACTCATCATGCTTGGCCTACATACATTCAATACAAACAAATTGAATTTCTAACATGATAAAACATGCAACTTTAATAGCTAAAACATAGAATAGCAAAATTCTCTTCACCATGCTTCTACTTTTCGAAAACTAGGGTTCTACAATGAGAATTTCGAACGAAACTACTCCTATTGCAG
>JAGFNQ010006840.1:111347-180112 GCA_024364735.1 Boesenbergia rotunda | reverse complement strand
GGTGTTGGTGGATCCAAAGATTATGTCATCTACGTAAATTTGGGCCATAAATATATCTTTTCCTAGGGTTTTAACAAATAAAGTTGAGTCAATTTGGCCTTGTTTAAAATTCTTTAGAAGTTAAATAGGTTGATAAACCGTTTATACCAGGCCCTAGGTGCTTGTTTTAGTCCATATAATGCTTTGGTTAGTTTGTAAACATGGTTAGGTTTGTCTAAGTCCTCAAACCCTGGGGGGTTGTCCTACATAAACTTCTTCTTTAATAAATCCATTTAAAAAGGCTGACTTTACATCCATTTGATATAATTTGAATCCTTTATGGGATGCAAATGCTAATAACATTCTAATGGACTCAAGTCTAGCTACTGGGGCGTATGTCTCATCGTAATCTAATCCCTCTACTTGGCTGAACCCTTTGGCTACTAAGCGGGCTTTATTTCTGACTATTTCTCCTTGATCATTTAGTTTATTCCTAAAGACCCACTTAGTATCTATGATGGATTTGCCTTCAGGTTTAGGTACTAGTTCCCAGACTTGGTTCCTTTCAAATTGGGCTAATTCTTCTTGCATAGCTATGATCCAGTCAGGGTCAGGTAGGGCTTCATCTATAGTTTTGGGTTCAATTTTCGATATCATAGCTATTTTACTAAGATTTCTATAGGAGGATCTAGTCCTGACTCCTAGAGTTGGATCACCCATAATTTGATCAGTTGGGTGACTGAGTCTGGGTTTCTTGGTTCTTCTAGAGCTTAGTTCAGCCTCAGGTCCGGCTGGTCGGTTTGGTTCACTATTTGATTCGACTCTTTGGGCTGGTTCATTTGTTGGTTGAATACTTGATTCAGTTGACTCATTAGTTGGTTCAATGGTTAGTTCGTTTAAGGGTTCTATTAATGGTTCAATTGTTTGTTCATTTTCTTGGTCAGGGTTTGATGAAGTTAAGTCTAGATTATTAGATGTTGAGTTGATTTCTTCATCAAAAATTAGGTTTGTTGTTTCTTCAATTTTCTTAGTTTGTTTGTTGTAGACTCTATAGGCTCTACTTGTGGTTGAGTATCCTAGGAAAATACCTGGGTTTGACTTGGACTGAAATTTTCCTAAATAGTTTTTGGTGTTTAGGATGTAGACTTTACATCCAAAGACCCTTAGGTAGTGTAGGTTGGGGAGTCTATGATAGTACAGTTCATAGGGGGTTTTGTTGTGTCGCTTGTTAATCAAAACCCTATTTTGGATATAACAGGCCGTACTAATTGCTTCTGCCCAAAATTGGTTTGCTAGATTAAATTCGTTGAGCATAGCCCTAGCGGCTTCTTGTAATGTTCTATTCCTTCGCTCAACTATCCCATTTTGTTGGGGGGTTCTAGGACATGAAAATTCATGTAGGTACCCATTTACCTTACAGAATTTCTCGAATCGTTGATTTTCAAACTCTCCCCAGTGATCACTCCTGAGTCTTTTAATTTTAGTATCGTTTTGATTTTCAATTAGTTTACAGAATTCATTGAATAGGTTTAGGGTTTCATCTTTGGTCTTTAGGAACCTAACCCAAGTAAACCTAGAGTAATCATCGACTATTACTAAGCAGTATCGGTTTCCGCTTAGTGACTTGGCTCCATGTGAATCAAATAGGTCAAGGTGCAGGAACTCAAGTGTGGTTTGAGTTAGATCAAATTGAATTAATTTGTGATTGGATTTGGTTTGTTTACCTTGATTACAAGATTCACATATTAGGTTTTCATTATTTTTAATTTTGGGAATACCTTTGATTAAGCCAAGTTGGGTAATTTTTGAGATAGTTCTTAGATTGGTATGACCTAATCTCCTATGCCAGAGGTTTGTTTGTTCTAATTGTGTTAACATACATTTGGGTATAAGGGGAAGATTTATAGTGTATACATTGTTTTTCCTAGTGCCCTTAAGTATGATTTCTGAGTCTTGTTCATTTCTAATCAGGCAGTTAGAATTGTTGAAAGTAACTATATAACAAGAATCACATAACTGACTTATGCTAAGCAAGTTAAAATTAAAGTTTTCAACCAATAGAACTTTCTTAATAATGAAATCAGATTTAGGCTCAATATTACCTGACCCAATTACCTTGAGTGTAGCATTATTGCCAAATGCCACTGAGCCTAGGTTTTTGAGTTTGAGCTTGGTGAACTTCAATTTATCTCCAGTCATGTGTCTGGAGCAACCGCTATCCAACATCCATTGGTCCAAATCTTTATGTTCCTACGCATCAAGAATTTTCTTGATCTGGATCCAATTAGAATCAGGAATAGCTTAAATTGAGTTTCACTGCCTAGTCTGTCTCACCCAAGTCTAGGGTTTTCAATCACGTTAACCTTATGGTTTTCGTGAGACATATTTTGATGATTAAAAGTTATTTTGAAAAGTTTGATTAATTTTGAAAACAATTAATTTTAACAAAAATGTTTAATTCTATAAATAACTGAAATTTTGTGTTAGATTCGAATTTGACAAAAATTAATTTGAATTTGAAATTCAAAAATTGGCTTCCAGGTCTTGGCGAGGCACTAGGCCTTCTTTGGCCGTAGCCTTATGGGATCATCCACCCTTTCCTTGACAAAGCCTTTTAATGAAGTTTCATTTTCAAAATTATTCCTTGAAAAATTTCTGGTCTAACTAGTTTGGGTTTTGGATCGGTAGCTTCGGCTAGTTCCGCCAGTCTAAAGAGACCAAGTGAACTTGATCTTATTAGAATTGGTTTCCCCAACGTACTATCATCTCACCTCCACCCAATACTATGTTGTCAAGTTTCAGTTAAGTTCGTTCAGTCCTTAACTAACCATTCCTAAATCTAAGCATGGCAAATTGCAGGAATTTAAAATAAACAATCAAACAAGCAATTGCAATCAAGGATTAAAATTATTTATCTAATAATGAATATTGTTTTCAGTTTGGCTCCCCCTGGACTAAAGCCACGGTGATGGTTAGGCAAAATGTGAATCTTGTCCTGGGGGATCCAATACTGATTTGATCCAGTCGGTTTGTTCAGACATAGTTTAGGTACCCATGCCTGAATTTTACCTCTGGACTGATTCAGTACAGCAAGGTATGATCTTTGCCGAGATTTGGTTCTATAGCCCAATCCGGATCGATTTAGAACTGATTTCTGTTTTCCAAGGATCATGTCAAGACCTTTGGAACCAGATGTAAATCGTTCTAATGCTAATCTAAGATCCTTAACCTGAGTTTTCAGGGAGGAGTTTTCCTTTTCAAGTTTTTCAACTTGAGTAGGAGTTCCTTCCTGAACCTTCTCGGTTAAGGGTTTAGAGTCAGCTCCCTATTTCAGGAGTTTTACTTCCTGTCGGAGGGATTCGACTCGGAGTTTGGCTTTTGCCAAATCTTGAGAAAGAAAAGAAATTAATTCAGTTAATTGCGATCTATTAAAACCTGTTACCTTAATTTCTCCGTCCTCTGTAAAAGTTAGCTCGCCGTCGTCCTGTTCTGATTCTGACTCAGTTTCGACGTTTTCTGAGGCGGTCAGGGCTAGTAGGTTGGACTGGGGTGCCTCTTCTTCTTCTTTTGAGGAAGACTCGTCCCAGGTTGCTTGCAGTGCCTTCTTTTTTCTCGTCCTTTTTGTCTCCTTTAGGTTAGGGCACTCTGACTTGTAGTGGCCCTTTTTCTTGCACTCGTAGCAGGTCACATTAGGCTTGTTCGCGGGTTCAGCTGGTTCGTCCTTTCTTCGGCCGGTTCTCCGTGTGTTGGCTTGGTTTTTCAATTTTTTGTAGTAACTTCGGGCCAATCGGACCAGCTCAGATTGATCTGCTTCTTCATCTTCTGCGTCTGAATCAGAGTTGAGCTCGGGTTCAGATTGAGGTTTCTTTTTTGTCGCTTTTCCAGTTTTTCCTGCAAAAAAGGCAATACTCTTCTCGGCCATATTGCAGTTAGTCTGCTCATGAAGTTCTAACTCTGAAAATAATTCGTCTAATTTAATTTTGGAGAGATCCCTAGAGACCTTGTATGCATCTACCATAGATGCCCACAAGGTGTTTCTAGGGAAGGCGTTTAGAGCATACCTTATTAGGTCACGGTTTTCAACCTTGTGACCTATTGTATGAAGACCGTTCATTACCTCTTGGATTCGTGCGTGGAGCTAGGCTACTGTTTCGTTGTCCGCCATCTTGATAGTGTATAATTTGTTCAGGAGCAGATCCCTCTTGCTGATCCTGGTGTCTGAAGTCCCTTCATGCAGCTCGATCAATTTTGTCCATAGCTCCTTTGCACTGTTAAAGGGGCCCACGCGGTTCAGCTCTTCCTTTGTCAGCCCGCATTGTAGGGTTTGTGTTGCTTTTTGCGTCGGTTTCTATCTTTCGCTTTAGGGTGTTGTCCCACTCCGAGTAGTTTTGAGGTAGTCCTTCGGCGTTTTTGGGGATCTCCAGACCGAACTGGATGATGATCCACATGCCCACCTGAGTTTTCAGGTGGACCTCCATACGACTTTTCCAGTAAGAAAAGTCTTCTCCACTGAAAAGTGGAGGTCTGGCGGTGCTGAATCCCTCTTGCATAGCCATTTAAGCTGAAAAAGAAAACTACTAGAAAAATGTCCCAAGACTTGGTCTTGGATTAGTAGTGCGGGATAAGGGAAATAAAATATCGAGGGGTGTTGCACCAACCTCGATTAACGAAAGAAATTCGAACAAAAAAATATTTAAAAATTCAAAAAAAAATTTAAGAAAATCCGAAAAGAAATTTTCAAACTGGTGGTTGCACCAAGTTTGAACTTCCCGCTCTGATACCACTTGTTGGATCGTGAAAACCGATAGAGGGGGGGTGAATATCGGAAATCGTTCTTTTTCGGAAAACTAAGAGTAAGTGCACAGCGGAAATAAAGATAAGAGACACAACACAAAGACACAGTGGTTTTTACTTGGTTCGGAGCCTGTGTCGACTCCTACTCCAAGGCCCACGGTCGTTGACCGTTTACTTTGGGCAATTCTATATCAGGCGCAAATAGTTTACAGAAAGTTATTACAGAATTTAGTACAGTAAACTTAAATAGCTCTTTTTACCGACGTCCGAGGAAGATCGACTTTTTCCGGAGCAGCAAGACGTCGTCGGCTCGAGTTGGGAGGATTCCGGGGTGAAGCGCGAGAGCAGAAGAGCGTGGAAGCTTTGTATGGAAGTTGTTGTTGAAGCTTGGGGTCAAGGGTTCTATTTATAGCACCTAGGGGGCCCTGGACATCGGGGGCGCCCTGCCACGTGTCAGCCGATCCGCACTTCACTCGGTCAAGCTTTATCCCACCTAAATAGGGATGAGTTTTGACCTCTGGGGCGCCCTGGTCGCTGAGGGCGCCTTTATTGACGCGGTCTTCTCGGCTGGATAGAGTTGATCGGCCTTGCTGGCAAAGGCGCGAAGCGCCTTGGCACCTGAGGGCGCCCTGGGCGCTCAGGGCGCCCTGGCTGCAGAGGGCGCCCCGGCCAATGGTTAGCCGAACTCCTTTTTGCCTTACTTATTTTTTGTTCACCGTGGAGGCGCCCTAGACACTCAGGGCACCCTACTCAGCTGCTGCCTCACTCCTTTGAGGCTCTCTGAGCTGCAGACACACGTTCCTTTGGTCCTGCATCCAGGGTTAGTCTGAAAACAAAATAAAGCATTAATTTATACAGCCTTAGCTGTCTTGGTTCTGACTTTGGTCTCCAAAATGGAGCCCTAGGTCGATCCGACTCCTACTGTTCCCTCGACGGGGAACGCGTCCTCACCTACTCCTCTCGGGGGAGTTTACCTGATGTCAACCGTTCCTCTGGTTGGACTTTTGCCTGACGGTCCTTTGTCAGGTCTTGGATGCCGAGCTGTCCTTCGCCCGGAGCCTAGCATTCCTTCGCTAGGGCTTGGATACTGGCTGTCCTTCGCCAGTTGCCTAGCAGTCCTTCGCTAGGGCTTCAGTCCCAAGCTGTCCTTCGCCTGGAGCCTAGCAGTCCTTCGTTAGGGCTTGATACTGGCAGTCCTTCGCCAGTTGCCTAGCAATCCTTCGCTAGGGCTTTCTTTCCTGGCATTCCTTTGCCAGTGCCTAGCAGTCCTTCGCTAGGGCTTTTCCTGCACACTCTATTAACTTGTTAGAAAACAAGAATGACTTAACTTTTGAGCTATGTTGCCATTATCAAAATACAGGTTTGACTTAGGTGCATTCTGCACCAACACAATCAAGGGTTCAAATGGTTTTCTATGGCATAATAGGTAGTGTATTGGATGTTAATCATGACCTATGTGAATTTTCCATGGACCCATGATCCTTAGGGGTTTCGGCCAAGTCCCTAATCTAGGGCTTGGATTAGGCTAAGGTCTCAAGGATGCATGTTTATAAGTTACCATGATGTAAGAACATAGTTAAGCACGATGTAAGGATCTTTATATTACTAAAATCTTAGCTTATGTGTTATGTAACATAACCTTGTATGTTAGGTTCTATGTTATGCTTTACTCATGGATATTTAGATCATATACCATGAACATATGTAATTGATGTAGGGGTATGTTATGTTAAATAGAATGATGCATGTAGAAGGTTAAATGCTTATAATAGATATATGTGTATGAAGGTCTATGCATGTTCTATGATGAATGCCATGTACTTAAGTAGTATGCATCATGTTCATATGTATCTTACCATGCATGCTCTATGATGGATACTAGGATTATGTATGCTAGATGAAATGTATCATGTATGAATTGCATGTTTATCTATGTACCATGATCATGCAAGCTTTATGAACCAAGATAATGCTTATGCCTGGAGACATGATTATGCATGTATGTTATATTTTATGAATAAAGAAGATGGATGAAGATGATGTTTATGCCTTAAGTATGAATGATAAGTATGAATGATGAAGGCATAATGATGTTATGAAATAAGTATGAATGATGAAATGCCAAGCATGTTTATGTCATGCTTCATGTAACAAGATTATGTTTATGTCCTAAGATATGTCAAGTATGAATGATGAAGCATGCATAGTTATTTTACTTTATGAATGAGTTTGTACCGGACTGAAGTAAGGGTCCAAGGGATGGGCACCTTAAGAATGCCTCGGTTTTGGACTACCGTAGCTGTCCACGGTTCTGGGACTACCGTAGCTGTCCAACAGGGATGGACACCTTAAGAATGCCTTGGTTTTTGGAACTACCGTAGCTGTTCCTACCCTAGTAGGTCGAGACTAGCTACCTCGTATTTACTTAGGGATGCGCGCTTATGATGTATGTATGTGGTACAAGCCGGAGACCCCAATGATGTTATGATTATGTTTAAGTATTTAAAAGTATGATTTTAAATTAAGCATCCTTATGTATACGCATTTGACTCATGCATCCATTCATGTTATGCATTATGCCCTGATAAGTATGTTTTATGCTTATTCTTATGTTAAGACTGTGCTTATGCTCATACTAAGAATTATGTTCATGAATAAGTATGTTATGCCATGATAAGTATGTTTTATGCTCATGTATGTTAAGAATTATGCCATGATAGGTATGTTTCATGCTCATGTATGTTAAGAATTGTGTCATGTTAAGTATGTTTTAAGTTTATGTTTATGTTAAGAATCATGCTATGTTAGTTGTTCATATGCTTATGATTTACGCCAAGACTATGCTTATGTTTTATGTTCAGAATTATGTTATGTCAAATGCTTTATATGGTTATGTTTAAGTGACGTATGGTTTTAGTGAGTAGGAAAGGGTCTTACTAAGACTATGTGCTTATAGTCTTATTTTCCTCATACCGCAGATCAAGCAAGAGGTTACTAGGGGAAGCAGCAGGAGGGGCAAGAGCATGTGTGTGTGTGGCGGTGACTTGGCAAAGGATTCTTCTATTTACACCTATCGCATGTCTTGTGTTTATAATGCCTCCTTTGGTTTATGCTAAACTCATGAGAGTTATGCCTAAGAAACAACTTACTACTCCTGATGTTTATGGATAAGTTACTTGCTACTCATGATGCTTATGGATAAGTTATGGAAAGTTTATATCATGATGCTAGGTATACTGGTAATATGCTAAGTTACAACGTCACCATGTTCATGAATGATAATGTAGGCATGTATATATGTTTCATGGATTTGTTGTATGGTTAAACACATGTGTAGAAGAAAAAGAAATTATTCCGCTGCATTAGGATGTTTATATGTGTACAATGTATGTTAGCGTAACGCCGCTTTCTCGCCACACCATAAGGTGTGGGAAAAAGGCCGGCGTTACAGAAAATAACCATTACAATTTATTAAATTTCGGAAGCATTATTCGCGGTTGATGACCGACAACGACGGGCGACGATTGGTGACTGGCGACCGGCGATCGGTGGCCGGCGACCGACGACTGCCGCTGGCCGACGACCGCCGGTGGTGGTCGGCGATCGGTGCCGACAGCCAGCCGGCAACCTTCAGTGATCTACGCTTGGCGCCGATAGGCCGGCGGCCGACGCTGATAGCTGGTCGCCGGTGTTGGACACCAATTGCCTATGTGGACACCGACTATCGACATCAACGCCGATGCCAACGTCGACGTCGGTGTCGTTAACGAATATTTTTTTAATTTAATATTTTAATTAAATTTTAATAAATTAAAATAAAAAATTAATGAATTTAATTTAAAATTTAATAAAATTATATAATAAAATTCTGAAAGGTAATACGGTAAAATATTATATTATGTTATAGACTATTACCTCCAAACAAACAAGATTTTATTTAATTACCTAAATTGAACCAAACAACTTCAGATTATGTTTCATTTCCCATTACTTTGGTTATGTGATTACTTGCTAATCACATAACTAAGGTTATATATGATAACTTGAACCAAACGCACCCTTAATGCATTGAAGCGGAGAGAACTACGAGCACCTGGTCAAAGTGGCATGAACGTCATGAAAAAAATATCAATCATTCATGCACAAATTTTAGGATGATTTTTTTAAAAACTTTATCCCAAAAACTTTAGAGACAAATTTTGACGATAAATAAATTTTAATTACAGATTAGCCGTCGCCAAATTCTCCAAGAAAAAACTAAATTCGTCTCTAAATTTGACAACAAAATTAATTTTTCGTCCCCAAATTTGTTGCCAAATTGCAATGAAAATAAAATCGTCCCAAAATCTGTCCCACAATTTGTTGGAAAATTGTAATGAAACCAAAATTCGTCCCAAAATTCGTTACCTAAATGACAAATTAAATTTTGCGACGAAACTATTTGGTTGTAGAATCTGGGACAAATAGATGGATTTGTCCCAGAATCTCGGACGAATTTGTAGATTTAGCCCAAATATTTATGACAAATCCTTTTTCGTTCTAGAGTCTGGGACAAATACAGATTCGTCCCAAAATTTTAATTTAGTCAATTTTATAAAAAATCATTTTTCATCCCAGATTCTGGGATAAATCTATGAATTCATCCCTGATTTTGGGATGAATCCAAAAATTTATCCCAGATTCAAGGATGAATATGTGAATTCGTCCTAGATTTTGGAACGAATCCAAAAATGTCCTAGATTCAGGTACGAAACCACAAATTCGTCATAAATTCTAGGATAAATCTAAATATTCGTCCCAAAATCTGGGAGATCAAAATGTTATGATAAGTTGGTGAAGAATTTTTTTCGTTGCAAAATTCATCCCAAATTGATCAGATTTTAATCAAAACCACTCTTTAAATATAATCCACATATAAGCATATCATCAATTTAACATACACATCAATTTCAATCTACATATCAAACCATTTGTTGGTGCAAAGAGCATTAGTTATAAACAGTCAACCTCTAGTGTTTCGATGTTTGACAATATACTAAGGTATGGTCAAAGTGATCAAGGGTTAAGCCAAACAGGACCTGATGTTTTGTAGGGTCAACTAAAGCTTGACCAGGTTGACCAAAGGGTTAGCCAAACATGACCTGATGTTTAGCAAGGTAATCAAACCTAGATCTGATATGTTGGACAATATACCAAAGTTTGATCAGTTAGAACAAGGGTTAGTCAAATAGGATTGATATTTAGCAGAGAACCCAGGGTTAGTCAGTTTGACCAAGAGATAAGCCAAACATGATTTGATATTAGGCAGAGTAATAAAACACATTTGGACTAAGCCAAATAGGACTTGACAAGACCTGATGTTTGGTAGGGTAAACTCAAGCTTGATCAGGTTGACCAAAGGGTTAGCCAAACAGGACCTGATGTTTGGCAGGGTGATAAAACCTAGATCTGATATGTTGGACAATATACCAGGGTTTGATCAGTTAGAACAATGGTTAGTCAAATAGGATCTGATATTTAGCAGAGAACCTAGGGTTGGTCAATTTGACCAAGAAATAAGCCAAATAGGACTTGATGTTTGGCAGAGTAATAAAACACATTTGGACTAAGCCAAACCAGACTTGATGTTTGGCAGAAAGAAGTCTAGTCAGGATTAAGATGACTAGAAAAGAAGTCCATATTAAGGCACAAAATCCTGGCCGAGGTTTGGGCACTGAAGTCCTAGCTTGGGGAATTGGGCACGAAGTCGTGACTTACAGGGTTGAGCACGAAAACTTGGTCCGGGATACCGAGCAGAAGACTTTACCCAGTGGGGATCATAGATAGGAGTCGAGTCGGGTCGAGGTCGAACGTCGTCGAGTTCCGGATTCTCGGAGGTCAAGCAAAAGTCCTGGTTAGGGATCAGGCAATGAAGGCTTGGCAAGTAAAGCCAAGCACGAAGACTTGGTTTGGGGGACCAAGCAGAAGACTTTGCCGAGCGGGGATCGTGGATAGGAGTCGGGTCGAGGTCGAACATCGTCAAGAGATTTCGAAGGCCGAGCAAAAGTCCAACCGGAGGTTGGCAAACTTCTCGAGATTGGAGTAGGCGAGGACGTGTTCCCCGAGAAAGGGAACAGTAGGCGTCAGTTCGACCTAGGATTTCATTTGAAATCCAAAGTCAAAACCAGACAGCTCTAGCAGTCAATCATTAAGGCTAAGGATTATTTGTTTTGTCTTGTGTTTGTTTGTCTTGCAGGAACCTAGAGTTGGAGGCAAGATAGGAGAGCAAATGCAAAAAAACAAAAAACTTGGGAAAGGGCTCCCAGGCGCCTGAATAGCTCCCAGGCGCTTGGGATGCAAGACTTATCTCTGCGCCGAGTATGCCAGATCAGATCAAGTTTTGACCACAAAGAGGGCACCTGAATAAGTACTATATAAACGGCTCGAGTGCAACAGTTCAGAATATCAATTCATACATCTTCTTACTCATTCTGTGCAAAACAAAAGTGCTGAGACGAAGCTCTGCGACTAAGGAGCCTCCAGGAGTAAGTGCGCAATGGTTTGGAGTTCCAGATTGGTCGAGATCGTCATCTTCTGTTTGGTTTGCATTTAGTTTGTAATTCTTTATCAATATTTTGATTGTACTCTCAACTGTAAGAAGTGTTTCTCCGCCTCCGAAAATTTCAGAAAGAAGACCACTAGTGGACGGGTGCTACTCATAATTAGGCCTTGAACGTACTGACCTTGGGGGGTTGGGAACCAAGTAAATCCCGTGAGTTTTTGTTGTGTTCATTCTTGTTTTAATTATTTCGCTGCTAATTACAACTCTGATATTAAGCGAACAATCAAAGAAGATCTGACGATAAATTGACGAGTCGATATTCACCCCCTCCCCCTCTATCGACGCCACCGATCCTACACCATTTGCAAATTAAATCCAAATGAAACAATACAAATATCTAATTCATATACATACATATATATAACATTTAAATGAAACGATATCTAATCCAAATATCCATACAGATATATAACATCCAAATGAAATATATCACCAAATCCATATCCATACAAATTGATAACATCCAAATAAATACAAGAACAAATAAACTACAGGATAAGTGATAACATCCAATCCATAGAAATCCATATAGTCATAAAAAAAACTACAAGAACATTAATATATCAATCTCTTCCATGACAATCTTGCTTCTTACATTTTCTTCTTTCCTACATAAATAAACAAATAACAAAATGAATCATTCATAACATCAAAACATCTACTAAACTAATATAACTTAAAAAATATATATATAACTTAACAACTGTATCAATTTACTTGTCATCGCCAATCTTGATCAAAATAAATTAACAATATTAATAACAAATAGAATCATTTATATTAAGGAAGATACAATTTTTAAATTAACACAAAACTTAATATTTGTACCAGTTTAGTTGTCATCGTCAACTTTGTTCAAAATAGAATAATGGTATTAATAAAACATACAAAAATTGCTACATAGAATATCATCACTCATCAATCAATAATAATATTTATGCATAATCATTGCTGTAAATTACAATAATTTTTTTTATTTCTTAAAGGGAAATAATTTGTTCGTAAGTGAGGAAAATAAATGGAACATTAGAGGATTAATTAGTAATGGACTAATATTTCTTAATGTTGTTTCCTTTATGTGAAAGCAATGGCTATGATGTTGCATTATCTAATATATTTGATTTATTGTCTTTTCATCTTATGATTTTTAAACTAATCTTTTGACACTATCCTATTTTATGTCACAGATAAGTTTCAAATAAAGAGTAAGGTTTTTTGCTTCTAACTGTTTGGGTTATGGGTTAGAAATGAAGACATCAATATGACAAAGAAGTCTATTCCTATATAAGGGACTTTCTAACATAGCACGGTTAAATAAAAAACATCCTTAATAGCTAAACTTTCTAACATTGCATGGTTAAATAAAATGCATTATTAATAGATAAACATTTTAATATAGCATGCATGATTAAATAAATAGCATCCTTAAACTTTCTAACATAACATACATAATTAAATAAATAACCTCCTTCATAGTTAAACTTTCTAACATAGCATGCATGATTAAATAAATAGCATCCATAATAGCTAAACTATCTAAGCATGGTTAAATAAATAGCCTCCTTATAATAGTTAAACTTTTTAACATAGCATGCATGGTTAAATAAATAGCATCATTAATAGCTAAACTTTCTAACATAGCATGTATGGTTAAATAAATAGCTCCTTAATAGCTAAACTTTCTAATATATCATGGTTAAATAAATAACATTCTTAATATCTAAACTTTCTAACATAGCATGCATTATTAAGTAAATAACATCCTTGATGTCTACCCCTGTTTAAAACAAAATAATGGTATTAATAAAACATACAAAAATAAAAATTTCACAAACAAATATTCATATTCAAAAATATTAATTATGAGATAAATAATATTTATACATAATAAAGTCACGAAGAATCAACACAATGATCTGTATCATCATCGCCACCATCATCACCTAAACGGGGAGAAATCTGCATTGAAGCGGAGCTTAACTGAACATGTCGCATGATCATGTCCTGTTGCCGACGTAAATCTCTAATTTCCTGATCCCTTTGTAACATTTGTTTATCTCTTTGCAACATTTCTTCATCACTTTGTAATATTATCCCCTTCAAATGGGATACCTCTTCAATCAAGCTAATTATTTGATCCCTAACTGCTGGTGGGGTGGAAGAGGAAGATGTGCCAACAACTCTTTGGGTTTTTCTCAAGGAACACATTCCTAATATTCATCCCTCTTTGGGTCCCCCACTAGCCTCCAACCATAAATTCATGCTATTACCAACAAAGGGTTCAGAGCCACCGGTGTTTTCGCTAGCTTACGAATTTATCAGCGCTAGCTCTAACTCATCATATTTTTCCTGCACTGTCATAAGAAAAATTATAATACAATAACAATAATAATATTTTAAAATCAAATAAAAATTAATCCTTGCCTTTATTAATTTGGCTTTATCCCCACTCTATGTCTTCTCTTTTTTTGTAAAAGCATGAGTGAAAGTTTCAATGAATGCGGGCTTCTTCCCCGTTTCCTTAGTCTAAAAAATACCACTAGAAATAATGAAATAATTTGATATAAATTAAAAATTAGTGAGAGAGTTAAATAAATTACTAATATGCATCTGTATTCATCTATATTAATAGACTCTGCCGCATATATGATAGATGCGTCTCCAAAATTAAAAGATTGATTTATTTTATTCTGATAACTCTTGTAGTTGCTCTCATCTGTTTCCCAAACATTCGAGATCTTGACCCAATTCTCATCAGTGATGCATGGTGGCTTTTTCCCCCGAGTCTTGGCATGATTCAGTACATACCAAATGTGATCACCACATTTTTTTAAAATATTCTTTTTACTTCCATTTCTGCACTCGGCTCCCAATTGAATGCCCGCTGAAATGAAAAAAAAATTAGATACCAACTCTATTCACCTATTAATCTCAATGGCGGAAGTGTTCTTTCAATTCTATTCTTAGTGAATTCATCTTTATTTTTTTTAAATTATGATTTGGTGGTAAAAATTATCTATGACAATCTAAATAACTTGGCTTCTTCCCATGTTTCAATCTGATTGACTTAGATCTTTCCATACATATTGGGCATCCAAAGATCCCAGCGGTACTCCAACCCGATAGCATACCATAAGCTGGAAAGTCATTTATCATCCAAAGAAGAGCAACCTTCATTACAAACATCTGATTAGTATGAACATCATAAGTTGGAAAACCTTCATCCCATAGTTGTTTCAACTCTGCAATCAAGGGTTGCATATAAACATCCATTAACTTCTTTGGATTTTGTGGGCCAGGCACAACTAATGTTAAAAACTTATAAGGAGTTTTCATGCACATTCCAGTGGAAGATTATACGGAGTTAAGATAACTGGTCAACATGAATAATTTCTTCCAAATTTGCCAAACGAAGCAAAACCATCAGCACATAAACCTAATCTAATGTTTTAAATCTCCTTTGCAAATTCTAGATATGTTCTATCAAAATTCTTCCATACCTCTGCATTGCTTAGATGACACATTAGACCCTCTTCTATTTAATGATTTGTATGCCAAGTCATGTGTTCAGTAGTTACCTTTGATGCATAAAGCCTTTGTAACCTAAGCGTTAAAGGCAAATAAAATATCTGCTTGTATGATTTCTATCACCGTTGATTCCTTCTATTGCTCTTGTACCTAGTTTGATTACAGAATTTAAAAATATCTGCATCTTCATCAACTCCCCAATATAGCATATAACCATCTCTGCAAACATCAATTCTTTGCACCGGAAGACCTAATTCTTTCACAAGTTTTTTCATACTATAAAAATCATTAGGCAGTATATGATCATGTGGCAATGTCTCTCCAATTACTTGAACAAAATCATTAAAATAATCTTACAAAATATTATGCTCTACCTTGACATTTAACAGATTTGCGGTGAGAGATAATTTAGTGTGACTATCACAACTAGCCCATAATGGTTCATCAGCAGCCCTTAACACTTCTTGAAATTGAAGTTATGTTTCATTACAGGTAGTACTTCTACTTCCTCCAATGGTGATGTATAAGTAGTAAACATTAGTTCAACTATTGGAGGATAACTAGAACTTACACCATATGTGTCAGGATTGAAATTTTGACCCGTTGCATCAATTACCATCCTCTGACATGGATTTAATTGATTATAATAACTCTGATCACCACAACTGAGACTCATTTATTTTGTTCAAAATCATCATCAGATATAAACGGTTCACTATGAAATGTCCAATTATAGTAATTCGGGGTAAAACTAAATCTATAAAGATGTTATTCAACTTGATAACTAAGTAAGAATTTGACACTGTAACACTTTTTACACAGATTTATTTTATTGTCATCCATATACTCAACTTGACTAGATGCAAAATTCAGAAATTGGGTTAACCCAATTTTAAATTCATCAGTTAAACCCCGAGAGTTAGGTAAATTCTTTTTATACATCCACATTCTTTCATTCTACATTTTCTCTGTTTCAAATTTATAATAACATGAATAACTATTACTACAATATATATATATATATAATAATATATATAATGAATAATTAAAATAAGCAGCAAGCAAAAGAACTAAGCAGATGGTAAAAGAACTATCATATTTCTTCAAATATGATTACATAATTCTTCAAATATGCTAACAGAACCAAACAACAGGCAAAAGAATTTTAAGTATTGTTCTCGATTAACTTTCTTCTATGTTCTATTGCAAAAAAGCACACACTTCATAAATTCAAATTGGCACACCAAATGACACAACAATCGGCAAAAGGATTTTGCATCACAAAATTATTGAAGGAAACAATTTAGTAACTTGAACACATGAAACAATAATATCTAATATGGATTGATGCATGTATCATATGAGATCAAAAATGACTCTGTATAATAAGAAAAATAATGCACAACAAGTGTTTGCACTATTAGGGTTTAGAATATGCATATCAAATGCACCGCGGGGCTAGTCATGAGTGTCGGGGGGTCGGTTGCCCAGTTAGCAATGGCCCGCGAGAGCCGACATTGACCCGCGGGCGTTGGCAGTAGGCCTATGGACCCCGGTTGTGGGTCACGAGCACCGGCAATGGCTCGCAAGAGAGGCCTGACCATGCGGGCAAGCCACAGGCATCGGTAGCGGCCCTGTACTGTCCGCGGGCGCCGGCAGAGGGCCACAAGTGTCGGCAATGACCCACAATTAACGTCCGACCGTGGGGGCAAGCCGCAGCCGGCATGTGCTAGCGAGGGTAGGCAACAGCCAACGGGGGCCAGCGAGGGTCAGCCACGGCGCCTGGGTGACACTCGGCTAGCGAGGGCTGGCCGCGGCAGTCGAGGGCCAGCAGGGGCCAGCCGTGGAACCTGGGGGTGGCCACGACCAGCGGGAGCCAGCCGCGCCGTGCAAGGGGCGGCCATAGCACGCGGGCACCGGCCAGCGCGAGGCGCTAGTGGATGAGTAAAGAGAGGTTAGAGATAGTTACCGTCGGTCGTCGGTGATTGCCTGCACCCCATCGCCTGCCACCCCAAATTCTAGACCTAGGGAAAAGAGGAGAGATCGGGAGCTATTAAAAAGTCATTTGGGGATGAAATAGTTTTTGTCCCAAATTTCGTCGCTAAAATTTGTGATGAAAACAGGTTTTCGTCGCCATAATTGGGGACGAAAACCTATTTTCGTCGCCAAAATTGGGGACGAAAATAGGTTTTTGTCACCAAAATTTTGGCCGAAAACATGTTTTCGTCCCAAATCTAGGACGAATTTATGGATTTGTCCCAGAATCTAGGATGAATTCTGGATTCGTTCCATAATGAAAAATAATTATAAATAATTAAATCGAGTACTCTAAACCCTACTTAGAGATATTGAAATTACACGAAACTGGTTCCTACGTGTTCGTCTATTTCTCCTGAATTTATAAGTGCTCTCAATTATCATTTTGAAATAATATATCGAAACCAGTGTTTTTTTATCCGAATTTGATTTTTTAAATAGTTTCATTTTAAAAAAATCACAGCTATAAATATATTTGATCTCAAAAATATTTGAGAATATTTTTTTTAATTAGGAGAGCTACACAAACACATAGATCTAGTTTTGTATCATTCCAAACTCTCTCTAATGTTAATTTGTAACTCTAACTTATATTAAACTCAACTACATTTACAATTAAAACATTTACATGTTTAACTTAACTTTGAAAATGAAAATTATTGGATCAAAATATGATGTATGAGGATATCTTTTTTATCAGAAAAAGTAGACGAATGCATAAGAACCAGTTTCGTGTAATTCCGATATCTCTAGGTAGGGTTTCAGACTCGATTTAATTATTTTTAATTATTTTTCAATCTGGGACGAATCCCGGATTCGTCCCAGATTCCATAGATTCGTCACCAAATCTAGGATGAATCTGTTGATTTGTCCCCGAATCTAGGACGAATCCTGGATTCATCCCAGAATTAAAATTAATTATAAATAATTAACCCAAGTCTGAAACCCTACACAGAGATATCAAAATTATACAAAACCGGTTTCTACGTGTTCGTCTACTTCTCTTGAATTTACAAGTGCTCTCAAATATCACTTTGAAATAAAATATCAAAACCAATAACTTTTTACCCGAATATAATTTTTTAAATATTTTTGTTTTAAAAGAAAATCATAGCTATAAATATATTTGATCTCAAAAATAGTTGAGAACATTTTAATAATCAAGAGAGCTATACATACACATAAAACTAGTTTCGTATCATTCCAAACTCTCTCTAATGTTAATTTTTAACTCTAACTATATTAAATTCAACTATATTTACAATTAAAACATTTACATGATTAACTTAACTTTGAAAACAAAATTATTGGATCAAAATATGATGTATGTGGATATCTATATTATCAGAAAAAGTAGACGAACGCATAAGAACCGATTTCATGTCATTCTGATATCTCTAGGTAGGGTTTTAGACTTGTTTAATTATTTATAATTAGTTTTCATTCTGGATGAATCCAGGATTTGTCCCAGATTCTAGGACAAATCCATAAATTCGTCGCCAAATCTGGGGACGAATTTGTGGATTCATCCTAGAATTATAATTAATTATAAATAATTAAACTAAGTCTGAAACTCTACCTAGAGATATTGGAATTATAAGAAACTAGTTTCTACATGTTCGTCTACTTCTCCTGAATTTATAAGTGCTCTCAAATATCAATTTGAAATAATATATCAAAATTAGTGATTTTTTTACTCGAATTTGATTTTATAAATAGTTTCATTTTAAAAAATCATAGCTATAAATATATTTGATCTCAAAAATATTTGAGAACATTTTTATAATCAGGAGAGCTACACAAACATATAGAACTAGTTTCATATCATTCCAAACTCTCTCTATCATTAATTTGTAACTCTAACCTATATTAAACTCGACTACATTTACAATTAAAACATTTACATGTTTAACTTAACTTTGAAAACAAAAAATATTGGATCAAAATATGATGTATGAGGATATCTATATTATCAAGAAAAGTAGACAAACACGTAGGAACCAGTTTCGTGTAATTTCGATATCTCTAAGTAGGGTTTTGGACACGGCTAAATTTTTATAATTATTTTTCATTTTGGGACAAATCCACAGATTCATCCCAATTTTGGGATGAATCCAAGATTCATCCCTAATTTATAAAAATTAATTATAATTATTATTATATTTTTAGGGAATTCTGTGATGAATTTATTATTCATCGCAAATTTTGTGACAAATTTTGGGCATATCAACTTATACCCATTCATTCCGAGGCCATACAAGGAGATTCTTACTTAAGTTGTCAATGTATAAGCTTCAATGACCAAGATAACTTAAATACCTTAAGTCGATGGAAATTTGCACTAGAGCTGCAATGAGATCTTCATAGACATGTATAAAACTACATGAAGTCTCATTACAGGTCACATCTGATGAATTAGATATCCTTAACCAGCATCTATATACTCTCAATATTCCAATGTTTCTAGCCAATAAGACCCGACTGCTTGGATAAAATAAAGAGCATGTGAGTAGATTATAAATGTTTTTAGGCATTGTTTGATGCGTATTCACTTGTATTTCTTGAGCATGATTTACGTTATCACACCTATTTTGTAATTTTATTAGCATGATTACTCTTTTTGTTCAGAGATATGTTTTTATCTTATTTTCCTTGATAAGACGTGATTTCGAGCGAGAATGGTGCAAAAAATGCATGTTGGAGCAACTTTGGAGGAAAGAACAGAAAAACAAGGTCATGTCTACCTTAGCATGACTGTGTCCTAGCCAGAAGGTGTCAGGTTCAGGGAGAGTCTTTATTTTTGTAGATTTTTATTTTTTGAAAACGATTTTTCAAAAATTATTCTTTTTGAAAATTCATATCTTTCAAAATGGTTTGTGCTTTAAAAAATTATTATCATTTCAAAATGTATTTTGAAAAATATTTTTCAAAAACTTATTATGTCATTCAAAACATTTTTCAAAAATTATTTCATTGAAAGTTATCATATTCTTTCAAAAATATTTTTCAACAATTATTTGAATTGCTCTTATTGTGGGATCGTTATGAATCGATAGAGGAGGGGGGGGGGGTGAATATCGATAAAATTTCGGATACGTAAGAATATTGCGAAGCGAAAAAATTAAAGCAATGCTAACTCTTTTTCTTTTTACTTGGTTCGGAGTCTATGACGGCTCCTACTCCAAGGCCCACGGTCCTTGATCATTTTCGTTGGTCAATTCTATAATTCAGAAAAATATTACACAAGTTGAATCACGAATACAGAATAAAATAAAACACTTGAAACAAATATACCGACGATCAAAAAAGAATCTGAAGATCGGAGCAGCAGGTCGTCGATCTGGAGCGTTGTTGGCGCTTGGAACTCGAGCACGGAGGAAAAGAACTGAGCGCTTGAGTGCTTGAGTTGGAAAAAGTGTTGTACGGAAGCAGGGGATGAACCCCCTTTTATACTGGTGTCCAGGGCGCCTGTGTTGCTGTAGGGCGCCTCCCACGTCACCGATTTGGGCGCGTCCTCATCCGCAGGCTCGATCCATGCTTATCCTCTATCTAGACCGCCTGGGATGTCTAGAGTGCCTGACTGCTCATGGGGCCTCCCATGCTGATGTGGCAGCTCAGCTTTTCGGCCTCAGGAAGTTACCCATCTGGGGCGCTTGTATCAACACAGGTGCCTCTATTCTCGGGCGCTTGAGCCCTCTCAGGCGCTGGGATGCAGTAACTCGAACCTCTTGCTCCTAGAACTAGGGTTAGTTCCAGAACAGCAGTAATAATAAATTTAAGCATTAATAACAGTCTGCGCTGTCTTGGTTCTGACTTTGGGCTTCCAAATGGAACCCTAGGTCGAACTAGACCCGACCCCGGGCTGGGTCCAGCCCGGACCCGGCCCGGAACCGGCCCGGGTCAACGGGCCGGGTGGCCCGTTGACCCGGTTCGCTGGGCCGAACCGGAACCGGCCCGGCAGGATGCCGGGCCGGTTCCGGTTCCAGGCCCCCGGAACCGTGAACCGACGGTTAACCGCCGGTTCCAATGGCACTGAACCGCCGGTTCCAACGGCACTGAACCGCCTGTTCAGTGTCGTTGGGTAGTTTTTAATTTTTTGGACGAATGAGATCATTTGATCGTTTTTTGATCAATGGCTATGATTTAGTGACCGTTTTGATCCAAACTCTATAAATAGGGAGCTCATTTCATCATTTTCACTCACAAAACAACTTCTCTTCTCTCAATCTCTCATTCTCAACTCTCTAACTCTCAACTTTTCTCCGCGTTCTTCATCGACGATAATGGAAGGAGGTCACGGAGCTTCATCATCTCGATCTCAGAGGGGAAAAGAAATTGCATACGAGGATCCCAACCTTCAAATTCAATCTACCGATGATGAGACCGAGGCTCAGCCCCAACGCCCTCCGATCCCCGAAACGCAAGGAATTACCGATGCGATTACTTCTAAGGTTCGGGATAATCCTCCTTTAAAATCGTCTATTTTCACTAAACATTTTGAGAAGGTCACACTTCCGTCGGGAGAAATGCGTGCAAAATGCAAGCATTGTAATGCTTCCTACAAATTCTAAGCCGGCGGCAGCTATGGGTTGTTGAAACGACATGTAGAAACGAAGCACCCGACGGAATATGGGCTTGACCGCTCTCAAACACAATTATCTAGATTTTCTAGCGATAGTAGTACCGATTCTGGTTTATTTTTATATTCAGATAATAAATTAAGAGAATCATTAGCTAAATTTGTTTCCGTAGAACATCTTTCTTTTAGTTTTGGATCAAAATGCACATTTGAAGATTTTTGTAAAGAATCTCTTAATCCTGCTGCTAAACGTGTACCTAGGACTACACTAACTCGTACAATTAAAAGATTAGTAAAATAAGGAAAAAAGAATTTAATTGAAGAATTTAGTAAATTAAATAATAAAGTTTCTTTATGTTCCGATATTTGGAGTGATCATTGGCAAACTCATTCTTATATGGGTATAACATGCCATTGGATTGATAACTCTTGGATCCTTCAAAAAAGATTATTAGCTTATAGAGTTTTTGATGAATCACACACTGCTCATAACATTGCACAATTATTACACATAGTTTTAGAAGAATATGGATTGACTCATCAAATATTTTCAATATCATTAGACAATGCTAGTTCTAATACCGCTTCAATAGATGAATTAAAATTTATTTGTCAACCTGTCATTGGTGGTTTATTTTTTCATATTCGTTGTGTATGTCATATTTTAAATTTATGTGTTCAAGATGGATTAAAACTTTTACAAAATTATATTCAACCAATTAGGACCGCAATTTCATACTTATGGTCTCATCCATCTATGATGAAACAATGGGGTAGATTTTGTAAAGCTAATGGAATGCGACCCAAAAAATTTCCACATGATGTTCCAATACGTTGGAATTCAACATATCAATTATTACAAGATTCTTTTCAATATAAAGATTTATTATGTTTATTTTTTGCACAAAATAGTAATACTTATATATATTTATTTTCACAACAATGGAATATTTGTAGTAGTATTTGTGAAATTTTAAAAGTTTTTAATGATGCAACTGAACAACTTTCCGGTGTTTATTATCCCACTGCTCATTTAATTTTAGTGAATTTTTGTAGTATAGTCTTAATATTAAATGAACATGTAAATAATGAAGCTTTAACTTTATGTATATTAGCTATGAAAACTAAATGAGAAAAATATTTTTATTTTATTCCTGAAATTTATTTAATTGCATTTGCTTTAGATCCTAGATTTAAATTAGAAGTTTTACAAGAAATGCTAACTTTATATTATGACGCATTAATTCCTATTAAGGATTCTTCCTCTCCGGATCCAGCTAATATTGTATATAATATTAAAAATTATTTATATGATCTTTATAACCAATATTATGTTAAATATGGAACACAAACTAATATTTCTGAAACACAACAACCTACTACTACTCATTTAAAACTTACAAAAGCCCAACTTTTATTAAAAGAATGGACGAAACGTCCACGAGGATCCTCAAGTTCCACACAGGAACTTGAGAATTATTTTACGACTTCTTTTGATTTTAATGAAGCAGATAGCGAAGACTTCGACATCTTGAAGTGGTGGTCACAGAAGGCTCAAAGCTTTCCCGTTCTCTCCGTGATCGCAAAAGAAATTTTAGCTTCTCCAGTGTCGACTGTTGCTGTGGAGCAGACGTTCAGTGCCGGCGGCAACATATTAGATGAACGACGATCAACTATGTCTCCCGACTCATTGGAAGCTCAAGCATTACTTGATGATTGGACCAGAGCCGAGAAGCGAATCCAAGGAATGCAACTTTCAGAAGATGAAGTCGAAGAATTTGATACCGAAGGAACAAATACAACGGGAACGGGAGGAAATGCAAGTGAGTGAGAAAGGATAAAAATGTAAAAAATGTAAAAGGGTAAAAATGTAAAAGAACTACGTGGGCTTTGATTCCCCTATACCCTAAGGGGATACGTAGGCAACTTATATAAGTACAAGCCCTTTTTTAATAAAATTTATTTATTTTTAATTTAATTTTTAATTTTTATTTTTTTAATATAATAATCTTGAACCGTGGCGAACCGTGGCGAACCGTGAATCGGATCGTGAACCGGCGGTTCCGAACCGTGAACCGTAACCGACTTGGGCGGTTAAGGTTAAGGGTCGACCTCCCACGAACCGTCGAACCGGCGGTTCTGAACCGTCGAACCGTCGGTTCCGAATCGTGGTCGGGTCTAGGTCGAACCGACGCCTACTGTTCCCTCTTCCGGGGAACGCGTCCTCACCTACGCCTCTCAGGAGAAGTTACCTTTTGCCAACCAGCTCCTCCGGTTGGACTTTTGCTCGGCCTCTGAGATTACCAGATCTCGAGACGTTCGTTCCTCGACTCGCCTCTACTTCTGTCTACAACTCTCGCTCGGCTAAGACTTCCGCCCGAACTTCCGGATCAGGACTTCAGTGCCTAGTCCATGACCAGGACTTATTGCCCAACCCTCAGTTAAGTCTTTGGTGCCCAGTCCATGACCAGGACTTATTTCCCAACCCCCGGTCAGGTCTTCGATGCCTAGTCCACTACAGGACTTATTGCTCAACCATGCAGGTCAAGACTGTTGGTGTCGGAAGCACCAAGATCGAACCTGTATTTTGATAATGGTAAAGAGTTCATAAGTTAAGGTTATCTTGTGATCTAATGAAGTTCGTTAAGTGCGCAAGAAAAGTCCTAGGTAAACTAGGCACGAAGTCCTGATTCAAGGAATTGGGTAATAAGTCCTAGCCGAAGGCTGGACACCTAAGTCTTGACATAGGGTTGGGCAATAAGTCCTGGTTGTGGACTGGGCACAAAGTCCTGATTCGAGGAATTGGGCAATAAGTCCTGGCCAAGGGCTGGGCACCAAAGACCTGACTGGGGGTTGGGCAATAAGTCCTAGTTGCGGACTGGGCACGAAGACCTGATCCGGAGGATTGGGCAAAAGTCCAACCGGAGGAGCCGGTTGGCAAAAAGGTAAACTCTCTTGAGAGGAGTAGGCGAGGACGCGTTCCCCGTAGGAGGGAACATTAGGCGTCGGTTCGACCTAGGGTTCCATGTTGGAAGCCCAAAGTCAGAACCAAGACAGCTCAGGCTGCTAATTGTATATAACTTATATATTGTTTATGTTTTGGAACTAACCCTGGTTGCAGGAACAAAGGTTGAAGTGTTCTGCTTCCCAAGCGCCTGAAAGGAGTCTGGAGCCTGTATGATCAGGCGCCTGTATGGTGACAGGCACCCCAGATGAAGGGTGTTCCAAGAAGTCTTGAAGCAAAGCATCCACGTCATCAAATGAGGCACCTGTGTTGATACAGGCGCCTCAGTCAACTCAGGCACCCCAGTTGAAGGGATAAGCGCTGGCCAAGTCTGTGAATGAGGATTCGCGCAGATAGGACCACGTGTCAGGCGTCCCCTTCAACACAGGTGCCCTAGAAGCCTATATAAATAGAGGTTCACCCCCTTGCTTCTAAAAACAACTGCTTCCAATGCATTCATTCTCCAAACGCTCCGTGCTCAAGTCTCAAGCGCCAACGACGACCCGCGGCTCCGATCTTCGAATCTTCTCTGGTCGTCGGTATAATTTTTAATTAATTCCTGTATTTAAATTCTATATTCGAACTTCAACTTTTTAATACTTTTGTGAAATATAGAATTGCCCAACGTAAATGGTCAAGGACCGTGGGCCTTGGAGTAGGAGCCGATTTAGACTCCGAACCATGTAAAAAAAACCCGAGTTAGCATTGTCTTGCAATTTTCCACTGTGTATTACTCTTATTTTTCTGAAATTTTTTTAGTGATATTCACCCCCCTATCGATTCTAAATAATCCCATAAGTGGTATCAGAGCGGGTGGCTCAAATCTGGTGCAACCACCAATTGAGCGTTTTTTCATATTTTTTTAAAAATATTATTTTTCATTCATAATTTTATTCGTTCATCGAGGTTGGTGCAACACTACTTGATTTGTTTAATTATTAATTTTGCTACCGCACTACTAATCGAAGACTTAGTCTTGGGACAAGATTTTTTTAATTTTTTAGTTTAACTTCCATTGCCATGCAAGAAGGCTATAGCACCGCCAGACCACCACTCTTCTCAAGAGAAGTCTTCTCCTATTGGAAGAGTAGGATGGAGGTTCACCTGAAAACTCAGGTGGACATGTGGATTATCGTCAGTCCGGACTGGAGATACCCAAGAACGCACAAGGTGAGGTGCAAGGCTACACAGAGTGGGACGGACCACTCAAGAAGAAGATCGAGGCAGACACAAATGCCACACAGACACTACAATGCGGTCTGACGAAGGAAGAGTTGAACCGCATCGGACCCTTTAGCAATGCAAAGGAACTTTGGAACAAACTAATTGAGCTGCATGAAGGTACGTCTGATACGCGGATCAGCTAAAGAGATCTGTTACTTAACAGACTCTACACCATAAATATGCACGAAGGCGAATCAGCAGCACAGCTCCACGTAAGAATCCAGGAGTTGATGAATGGGCTGCACACAATAGGTCACAAGGTCGAAAATCGTGACCTAATAATGTATACTCTGAACTCGTTCCCAAGGAACACACTGTGGGCATCTATGGTGGATGTCTACAAGGTTTCAAGGAACCTTTCCAAATTAAATTAGATGAGTTATTTTCCAAATTAGAATTACACATGCAAACTAATGTTACATTGGTCGAGAAGAGAATTGCTTTTGTTGCAGGAAAAACTCCAGGAAGATCTCAGAAGAAGAAGCCACAACCAGTACCCGAGTCTGACTCAAATTCGGAGTCTGACGACGATGAGGGAGATCATCCAAAACTGGTACGGTTAGCTCGTGACTACAACAAGAAGCTCAAAAACCAAACGAACAAAAAGAAGATACATCGGAAGAAGGAAGATCCATCTGAACCCTCGATGAGCCAGAAGAACAAAGGTAACGTAACATGCTATGAGTGCAATCAGAAGGGACATTTCAGATTAGAGTGCCCAAACCTGAAGGAGAACAAAAAAGCTTGAAAGAAGAAGGCACTTCAAGCCACCTGGGACGAATCATCCTCGGAAGAAGAAGAAGAAGCTTCTCACTCAAACCTCCTCGCGTTGACCTCCTCGGAAGACATCGACTCCGAAACGAAATTAGAATCGGACGAAGACGTCGACACTAGAAAACTCTCGATATCGGAGGACGGACAGATCACGGTAAGAGGTTATCCTGAATCCGAACTTTATGATCTAATTTCATACTTGTCACGCAAGTTGACGAAAGCCAAAATCCAGGTTGAAACCCTCCGACAGGAAGTCAAACTCCTGAAAGAGGAAGTCAACTTGAGTTCCTTAACCGAGTCAGTTCAAGAAGGAAACTCAACTCAAGTTCAAAAGCTTGAGGAAGAGAATTCCTCCTTGAAAACTCAAGTCAAGGAACTCAGAGTCACATTAGAACGATTCACTTCGGCTTCCAAGAATCTTGACATGATTCTTGGAAAACAAAAGTCAGTTCTAAATCGATCCGGACTAGGCTATCGAACCAACTCGCAACAACGGTCTTAGTATTCCGTATTGAACCAACCTAGAACCCGAGTCCAAGCATGGGTCCCAAAGCTATGTTTAAATAAACAAGCTGGACCAAACAAATATTGGATCCCCAAGGAGAAGATTCACATCTTGCCTAACCCTTATCGAGGCTTTAGTCCAGGGGGAGCTAATATAAAAACCATTTTTATAATTAGATGATTTTTTCTTGAATAATAGCTTGTTGCTTGTTTATTTCATTTTTTGCACTATTGTTATGCTTAGACTTAGGAATGGTTAGTTAAGGACAAAAAATTTACCTGAAACTTGAACAATATAATATTAGGTGGAGGTGAGATGATAGTACGTTAGGGAAGCCCTTCTAAAAAGGTCAAGTGGGGTAAGGCATACTCTACTTGGTCTGTTTAGTCTGGTGGAACTAACCGAAGCTACCGAACCAAATCCTAAGTTGTTAGACCAAAATTTCTCAAGAAGTAATTTGAAAATTAACTTTCGGTAAAATGCTTTGTCAAGGAAAGGGTTGTTGCTCCAATAAGGCTACTGCCAAAGAAGGCCTCTATGGCTCGCCAAGACCTGGAAGCCAATTATCGAAACTCACTTTTAAATTACTATTTGATAAATTTGAATCTAACACATGTTGTAATTAAATCTTAGATTTAACACTAACTCAAAGACAAAATTAATACATCTCACAAAACAGATAAGGAAACTTGTTTTGTCACTTAGAATTGAGTGAGATGTCTAGGACCTAAAGAACAGTTCATCTCAACCAACCAACATTTTTCTAAATTAAATCTACATTTTCCAAAATTAACTAATTCAACATTTTTTAAAACTTAATTCTACATTTTTTCAAAATTAAATTATAACATTTTTCAAAATTAATTCTAATTTCACATTTTCAAAATTAATTCTACACATGTTCATCTAATAATTTTCAAATTCTATTTCAAAAATAAGTCAACTCATACTGAAACCTATCTCATAAAAACTCATAAGGTCAACATGTTTGATAACATTAGATATGGGTGAGACAGATTATGTAGTGAAATTCAATTCAATCTATCCTTACCTCAACATAAATGGATCCAAATCCAACATACTTTATGTGCAGGAACATAAAGATTTGGACCAGTGGATGTTGGATAGTGGATGCTCTAAACACATGACTGGGGATATATTGAAGTTCACCAAAATCAAATTCAAAAACCTAGGCTCAGTGGCATTTGGCAACAATGCCACACTTAAAGTAATTGGGTCAGGTAACATTGAGCTTAACTTAGATTTTATTATTAAAAAAGTGTTATTGGTTGAAAATTTTAAGTTTAATTTGCTTAGCATTAGCCAACTCTGTGACTGGTTATATTGTCACCTTCACCAACTCTGACTGCCTGATTAGAAATCTACAAGACTCAGAGATAACACTAAAGGATAGTAGGAAAAACAACGTTTACACAATCAATCTACCCGTAGTGCCTAAATATTTTCTAACGCAATTAGAAGAAACCAATCTTTGGCATAGAAGACTAGGCCACACCCATACTAAATTAATTTCAAAAATAACTCAATTTGGATTGATTAAAGGTGTACTTAAAATTAAGAACTTTGACAATACAATTTGTAATTCATGTCAACAAGACAAACAAACCAAGTCAACTCATAAACCAATCCAGTCAGACTTAACCCAAGCCACACTTGAGCTCCTATACCTAGACTGGGTTGAGATGCATAGATCTATGCCTTGACTCAAGATGCTTTAAGTCAATGCATCTAGAGTAGTTGGGGCGATAAATACAATTGAATAACAATCAAGTTAAGTGTTCAAGCTTAGAAAATCTAACTTGATCAGATCACTTAACTTGACTAACCCTAGTGAAAGATGCTGTTGTATAACAGTTAGTAAGTAGCTAACTGGGTTAGATAGGACCCGAATAAGTTTAGTTTAATTGGTTTGATTTTTATTACTTGGGTTCACTAGAGTTGGTTCAATACGTATTTAAAATTGTTTTAAATGGCTTTGATTCAAAATTGATTTGCAATTGGTTTTCTATCAAATTTTTTTGATATATGGCAAAGGGGGAGAGAGAAAGGAAAAGAGTAAAAATTTTCATTTTTTTTAAAAAGTAACGTTAAATTTTCTAGTGCATTAACTTAAATTTTCAAGTGCATTAAAGTTTCAAGTACAGATTTTTTCCAAAAACTTTAGTGCACAAAATTTATCTGAGCAAAATTTTTCTAAGCAAAATTTTCTAAGTGCACAAAATTGTTCTAAGCAAAATTTTCTAAGTGCACAAAATTTTTCTAAGTGAAATTTTTTTTCTAAATGCACAAATTTGTTTAAGTAAATTTTTCTAAGTGCAATATTTTAATATGTGACTTTTAAGAGTAAAATTTTTTTTCTAAGTGCAAATTTTTCTAAGTACAACATTTTTTCTAAGTGCAAACGTTTTTGGAAAATGATTTTTTTCAAGTGCACAATAATTTTTTAAGTGGAAAATCTTTGTAAGTGTGCAAATACTTTGTTTTGTTTTGCAAAACACTTCGTCAAAATTTAAAAATCATTGTAAGTGTGCAAATGCTTTGTTTTGTTTTGCAAAACACTTTGTCAAAATTTAAACATGTTCTCTTTATATACATCTGCTTTATATGTTTTAAACTTAACTTTTTGAACCTGGTTGCCATAAATCAAAAAGGGGGAGATTGTTGGTGTCGGAAGCACCAAGATCGAACCTGTGTTTTGATAATGGCAAAAAGGTTCATAAGTTACGGTTATCTTGTGATCTAATAAAGTTCTTTAAGTGCGCTGGAAAAATCCTAGGTAAACTAAGCACGAAGTCTTGATTCAAGGAATTGGGCAATAAGTCCTGGCCGAAGGCTGGGCACCTAAGTCTTGACATAGGGTTGGGCAATAAGTCCTGGTCAAGGACTGGGCACGAAGTCCTGATTCAAGGAATTAGGCAATAAGTCCTGGCCGAGGGCTGGGCACCGAAGACCTGACCGAGGGTTGGGCAATAAGTCCTGGTCGCGGACTGGGCGTGAAGACCTGATCTAAAAGATTGGACAAAAGTTCAACCGAAGGAGCCGATTGGGAAAAAGGTAGACTCTCCTAAGAGGAGTAGGCGAGGACGCATTCCCCGTAGGAGGGAACATTAGGCATCAGTTCGATCTAGGGTTCCATTTTGGAAGCCCAAAGTCAAAACCAAGACAGCTCAGGCTGTTAACTGGACATAACTTATATTTTGTGTTTAGGAACTAACCCGGGTTGCAGGAACAAAGGTTGAAGTGTTCTGCTTCCCAGGCGCCTGAATGGAGTCAAGCGCCTATATGGTGACAGGCGCCCCAGATGAAGGGTGTTCCAAGCAGTCTCGAAGCAAAGCCTCCACGTCATCAAATGAGGCGCCTGTGTTGATACAGGTGCCTCAGTTAACTCAGGCGCCCCAGTTGAAGGGATAAGCTCTGGTCAAGTCTGCGGATGAGGATTCGCGTAGATAGGGCCACGTGTCAGGTGCCCCCTTCAACACAGGCGCCCTAGAAGCCTGTATAAATAGGGGTTCACCCCCTTGCTTCTAAAAACAATTGCTTCAAACGAATTCATTCAAACGCTCTGCTCCAAACGCTCCGTGCTCAAGCCTCAAGCACTAACGACGACCCATGGCTCCAATCTTCGAATCTTCTCCGGTCGTCGGTATAATTTTTATTTAATTGCTGTATTTAAATTCTATATTCGAACTTCAACTTTGTAATACTTTTGCGAAATATAGAATTGCCCAACGTAAATGATCAAGGACTATGGACTTTGAGTAGGAGTTAATCTAGACTCCGAACCAAGTAAAAGAAACCCGAGTTAGCATTGTCTTGTAATTTTTCCGTTGCGTATTACTCTTATTTTTTCGAAAAAGATTTTATCGATATTCACCCCCTTCTATCGATTCTAAACGATCCCTCAAAGACTTTATACCTAGCTTACCTAGGACTTTCCTGCACACTTAACAGATTCGTTAGATAACAACTTAACCTTAACTTTGAACCCTTTTGCCATTATCAAAACCCAGGTTCGATCTGGTGCCTCCGACACCAACAATGTCTCCCTTTTTGATTTATGGCATCCTAGTTCAAAAGTTAAGTTAAAATAGAAAAATAAAACAGTTATTTAAACCAGACATATTTCCCCTTAAAAAATATTATTGAAAAGTATGCATTAAGCTCCCCCTGAATTAAAGATTCTTCCCCTGAAGCTTTCAGAAACATGCAGTTTTTCAAAAAACCTTGAGTATACCTTTTTTTGAGGAAAAGGTTAAAGTTTTTTTTTTAAAAATAAGACAAGCAAAATATTTTAGACTTTGTTTTTAAAATAGCCTCCTTAAAAAAGTGTCCCCCCTTTTTTTGGAAATATTATTTAGCTTTTGAAAAGGGAAATTTTCAGCTACTTTTGCAATACTTTTGAAGTTAGAAAAAGTTAAAATGCCTTTTGAAAAACAACTTTAACTTTTTTTTACTTGAAAAGGGAATTTGTTAGCTATTTTTGAAAAAACTTTTGAAGTTGGGGAAAAAAATTTAACCTTGCACTTTTAAAAAAAAATTGCACTTTAAAAAAATAAAATTTAATTTTAACTTTACTTTTTCTTACTCTCCCCCTTTGCCATATATCAAAAAACATACTTGATGAAGAAAAATAGTGTATCAGAGCCAGTTTATTTTGCAGAATTGAATTTTGAATGCATGTTGAACTAAATTGAACCAATCCTAGTGAGTCCAAGCAAAAAAACCAAACAAATTAAATTGAACTCGTTCGGGCCCTGTCTAACCTAGTTAGTTACTTACTAACTGTTATATAACAGCAGTTTTCACTAGGGTTAGTCAAGTTAAGTGGTCTGATCAAGTTAGATTGTCTAAGCTTGAACACTTAGCTTAATTGCTGTTCAAATGTATTTATTGCCCCAACTACTCTTGATGCACTGACTTAAAGCATCTTGAGTCAAGGCATAGACCTAAGCATCTCAACCCAGTCTAGGTTATCAATCAAAGTGTCCTAATGTGCTTGTGAGATGCTGGCTTAGTCCTAGGCTAAGTCCATTGCGTAGAAAAACCCTAGTTTTAAAAGGGGTAATTTTGTGAAAAAAAAACCTAAGTCGGAAAATGTTTTAAAACTTAAAACTTTAATAAGAAAAGATTTTTTTTGAAAATATGAGATACTAGTTTTAAAAGACTTTTGGAAGAATAACTGAAAATAGTCCTATTCTACTAAGAACAACCCTAACTGCCTTCTTAGTAAGCTAAACTCAGACTCAGGTAAGGGTTTGGTAAAAATGTCAGCTAGATTTGATTTTGAGTCCACATGTGTAAGTACGATTTCACCCCTGGCTACGTGATCCCTAACAAAATGATGTTTTACTTCAATGTGTTTGGTTTGGGAGTGATGGATAGGGGTTTTTTGTAAGATTGATCGAGCTTATGTTGTCAATGAATACTTTAGTTTGGGCATAGTCTAGCTTGAAATCTTTAAGGGTGTGCATCATTCATAAAAGTTGTGCTACACACTCTTCTAGGGCAACATATTCTGCTTCAGTTGTGGATAAGGCAACACGGTTTGCTTTCTATTGGACCAGCTGACTAGACTGTGTCCTAGTAATTGACAACTCCCACTTGTACTTTTTCTATCTAGTTTACACCCGACATAGTCTGAGTCAGAGTATCCTAATAATTCAAAGTTGGAGGTCCTAGGATACCAAATACCTACATTTAGGGTACCCTTTATGTACCTAAGGATACTTTTTACGGCAGCCAGGTGAGACTCCTTAGCACAGGTTTGTTTCTCGCGCACATTCCTACTGCAAACAAGATGTCAGGTCTACTAGCAGTTAGGTATAGTAAACTACCTATCATACTTCTATATTTTTTTATGTCAACTAACTTACCTTCAGGGTCATTGTCTATTTTTGCATTTGTGGCCATGGGAGTACCTAAATCCTTAGAGTTTTCCATTTTGAATTTTTTGATTAATTCTTTTGCATATTTGGATTGATGAACGTAGTTACCATCCCTGGTTTTATTTGGAGACCTAGTAAAAAGGTTAGTTCACCTACTAGGCTCATTTCAAACTCACTCTCCATAATCTTAATAAAATCTTTTAGAAAGTTTGTATTAGTTGACCTAAAGATTATGCCATATATGTAGATTTGGGCTATAAAAATGTCTTTTTCTAGGGTTTTAACAAATAAGGTTGAGTCAATTTGGCCTTGGTTAAATCCCTTAGAAATCAGGTAGGTGGATAGTCTTTCATACCAGGCCCTAGGTGCTTGTTTTAACCCATAAAGGGCTTTCCTAAGTTTGAACACATGCTTGGGATTGTCTAAGTCCTCAAATCCTAGGGGTTGCCCTACATATACTTCCTCTTTTATGAATCCATTAAGGAAGGACGACTTGACATCCATTTGATATAATTTAAAGCCTCTATGGGCTGCAAAAGCTAGTAACATCCTGATTGATTTAAGTCTAGCTACGGGGGCATAAGTTTCATCATAATCTAACCCTTCAACTTAACTAAATCCTTTAGCTACAAAGTGGGCTTTGTTCCTCATAATGTCACCTTGATCATTTAGCTTGTTTCTAAATACCCACTTAGTGTCTATAACTGACTTACCTTCTGGTTTAGGTACTAAGTCTCAGACTTGGTTTCTCTCAAATTGGGCCAGTGTTCTTCTTGCATCGCAATGATCCAATCTGGGTCAGGTAGGGCTTCTTCTATAGTCTTAGGTTCTATTTTTAAAATTAGTGCAATTTGACTAAGATTTCTGTAGGAAGACCATGTTTTGACCCCTAAGGTTGGATCACCCAAGATTTGGTCAGATGGATGATTTAGTCTGGGTTTCTTAGTTCTCCTAGAACTAGGTTCAGCCTTAGGTCCGGCTGGTGGGGTTGGTTTAGGGATTGGTTCAATTAGTTGGGTTGGTTTAGCTATTGGTTCAACTGATGACTCAGTAGTTGGTTCAATTGATGGTTCAATTTATTCTTGATCTTGATTTGAAGTATTTAGGCTTGGTGGGTTGTTTATGTTGATAGTAGGTTTTGTTACAATTTCTTCATTGAATATTAAGTTTGTGGTTTCTTCAATTTTAAGGGTTTGTTTGTTGTAGACCCTATATGTCCTACTTGTTGTTGAGTACCCTATAAAAGTTCCTGGGGTTGATTTTGATTGGAATTTTCCAAGGTAATCCTTAGTATTCAAAATGTGTACTTCACACCCAAACACCCTTAGATAATGTAAATTTGATAGTGTAGGATCGATCGTGTCCGCTAGAGAGGGGGTGAATAGAAGTTTTCGAACCCCTTTGCTTCCTACACGGTTAGTTTGCACAGCGGAAATAATAATAAACAAAATTAACAACACTAACCAATGCTAACACGGAAGATTTACTTGGTATCTACCCCGGACGGGTGACTAATCCAAGAATTCGTCGGTGGATCAAACCCCGGATAACCTCCGGCTAGTCCTCGTCGCTCCTTGTGGGTGGAGAAACCTCGCCACAAACTCAAACAAAGCACTGAGCACAAAGACTACTGTTAGGCCTTTAACCAAGACCAAACTCGTCAAGTCTCTCAGCCCAAAACAAGTTCTCATTAAATAGAACTCGGGCTGAAAACCTCGATGGTAGTCGACTGCTCACAGGGCAGTCGGCTGCCCCCAGGGCAGTCGACTGACTGCCCACTCAGAATTCGACCATTGACAGCCCCAACGTTCGAATCCAGCTATACACCAGTCGACTGCTCCCAGAGCAGTCGACTGGTCTAGGGCCAAAACCATTTTGTGAGTTTTGGCAGTCGACTGGACAACCCCTAGTCGACTGCCCAGCTTACCACAGCACTCCTACTCACTTTCTTGGCCCTCCTCCATGTGTGCCTTCAGGTCCTCTTCCACCGGCTATCGCCCCTCAGATGCGCACGCAAGTCCTCGACTTGCCTCCATGCCACCCTTCATGTGTGCCCTTGAAGTCCACTTCCTGGCTTGCCCTTGGAGTCCTCCTCCCTCGGCTCTTGTCCCTTACCTCAGCTGACTCAACATGTGTAAACCTGTACAACCTGCACACTCAACATACACATATGAGAACACAAGGGAAACCTAACTTAAACCCTTTGCCCAAACATCAAAACACCTGGTCACTCCGGACCACAGATTGCCTCAACAGGTAGTCTGTGGTAATAAACTTTATATGGGGTTTTGTTGTGTCTTTTATTTATTAGGACCCTATTTTGAATGTAATAGGCTGCGTTTATCGCTTCTGCCAAAAATTGATTGGATAAGTTATTTTCGTTGAGCATGGTCCTAGCGGCTTCCTGAAGGGTTCTATTTTTCCTCTCAACTATCCCATTTTGTTGGGGAGTTCTAGGGCATGAAAATTCATCGATGTACCCATTAATTTTACAGAATTCATTAAATCTTTAATTTTCAAATTCTCCCCCGTGGTCACTCCTAAGTCTTTTAATTTGTGTGTCATTTTGATTTTCCAGCATTTTACACAAATTGATGAATGAGTCAAATGTTTCATCTTTGGTTTTTAAAAATCTAACCCAGGTAAACCTAGAGTAATCATCAATAATTACTAAGCAGTACCGGTTTCCGCTTAGTGACTTGGCTCCATGAGAGTCAAATAGGTCTAGGTGTAGGAGCTCAAGTGTGGCTTGGGTTAAGTCTGATTGGGTTGATTTGTGGGTTGACTTGGTTTGTTTACCTTGTTGGCTTGTATTACAGATAGTATTTTCAAAGTTTTTAATTTATGGTATCCCTCTAACTAGTCCAACTTGACTTAATTTTGAAATTAACTTTGTATTGATGTGACCTAGTCTTCTATGCCATAATTTGGTTTCTTCTAGTTGAGTTAGAAAATATTTAGGTGTTATGGGTAGGTTAATTGTATATACATTGTTCTTTCTATTACCCTTAAGTGTAATTTCTGGGTCTTGTAGATTCCTAATCAGGCAGTCAGAGTTGGTAAAGGTAAACTACATAACCAGTATCACACAGTTGGCTAATACTAAGTAAGTTAAATTTAAAGTTATCAACTTGCAACACCTTTTTGATAATGAAATCAGAGTTTAGTTCAATATTACTGTTGGGACCGGGTGCATGTTGACATGGATGCGGGTTCGTAAATTTAAAATTAATTACGTGCAGCGGAAGGTTTAGCATAAATAATTTCTCAAATTATTTAACCATACATCTAAGCATGCAATTTTATCTTGTGTAGACATGATCATATATTTAAAATTTTGCAGAAACATAAACTAATTTACGTATTACCTCGCGTAACTCGAAGGAAGGGATGAGATCCAACCGTAAGCGTCCCTTGGAAGCTCCGCCTCTATTCATGTCCACGCCGAGTATCTTCGGGATGACTTCGCAAAGCCACGCGTTTCGTGTTCTCGAGAACTACTAGATTCTCCGAGAACGTGACAAGAAAAACTAAGAGAGAGAAGTCGAAAGACTAACCATAAAAGGATGGCCGGAATCAAAATTCCGGCGAAGCAAAAGAAGAGGCTTGCGGCAAAAGGATCCTTGCGGCAAACTCTAATTCCGGCAGCACCTTCTTCAGGCCAAGAGATGACTGGAGCTTCCTTCTCCGGCAGCAGGTGGTGGTCGGCAGGGAAAGGGAAGGGGCGGCCGGCTGGTGCTCCTTCTTGGGGCTGGTTGGCGCACGGCAAGAAGGGGAGAAGAGAAGGAGAGAAAGAGAGGGAGAGAGCCTATGCCTTCATCTCTTCGATTATCACCCAAGCCTTGCTTTGGGTCCTTTATATAGTGGCCTCTCAACCATCAAGCCTCTCAATATAGAATAACTTATTCCATCATGCCAAGTTTGATTTTATATCATGGTTAAAATCATATTTTAATTCATGATAAAAAATCAATCAAGTCTCTTCTCTCCTATGGAATAAATTTCCTTATCATGGTAAATCAATCCATGATTGATTTTATAAAATAAACCAATCCATGGTTCATTATAATTTCCATGAAAAATAAACCAAACCTTGGTTTATTATATAAAAATTTATATCATCCATAATTTTATAAAACAAACCACACTTGGTTTATTTTATAAATTGAACCAAAAACTTGGTTCTCTCCATTTGTTATGGCCGGCCAAGCAAAGAGGATGGAGGCCCTCTTTGGCCGGCCTATCCAAGCCAAGCCCCAATGAATTAAACTTATTTAATTCATCTATTAAGTCTTCAAAAGACTTAGTCATTTTACAATTCTGATGCGTCTCTGAAAAATTCAGATTCGACTTATCGTTTGGCTCAACCAAACTTAATTTCTCTTGATTGGAAAATCTAATTTTCAACTCGTTTTAAATCCCTCGGATTACTCGTAGTGCGTGTGACTAAATATGCTTTCGATTTATGTTGGCCGTCTATAATTAATCAATTATAGAACGATCATGAGTGGCACCTAGTAGTACATCATGAACCCCAATTAATCGAAAGATCAATGGTTGACCTCAGAAACAATTCTGAAACCCTTCAGCTGCTATAATGAATCGTGCCCCATTCCCTTCACCATCTTATACTCACTTGGTTCAGGACATGGTCTATGTGTGTCAGTCCCCACTAGGCTGACTACGTCACACCTAGCCCAAGTAACATTTTTTCGTCCAACGGATTCTAATTACTCTCATGTATTTAAGAGATTCATACTCTGAACATGTCATGCTCTGGCCAGAGGCTTCGAGTAACAATCCGACGATATGCCTCGGGTATACATCTCATCGCAAGGAGTGGTGAATCCTTTGTAGGCTGTTCAAACATCTTCGGGCAGTTCAGCTTATACCCAATCATCCTGGGTCCACACCTCCTTAGAGACGCTTGCTTAAGATGTCAAAGTATAAGTCTCCATGACCAAGATGACTTGAACACCGCAAGTCAAAGGAACATCGCACTTAAGCTGCAGTAAGAACTTCACTGACATATCTATATGTAGACTACCATATAAAGTTTTACAGCCAGTCACTCCAATGAACTAGTTCCCTTAACTAGCATTCATGTTTATCTCCGGACATCCCAATGTCACCAGCCAGTCAGAATCAACTAATTAGAGAATAACCCATGCTAGTCTCAACAGAATTGATAGTGTCCGTATTTATCAATTCATTGACTAGGGACAATTTCAATACTTCACAATTGCACATGTAGAGATAATCACTAGTTGTGAATTCATCACAAATTCTCTCATGCTGTGAATTGTATTGCGGACATTCAGTAAATGAGTTTAAGATCTCAATCAAATACACAAACATGTATACTCAAATAGTTAATATTCATTTATTAGAATAAATGATTACAATCATAAGGCGATTGCCTTAGGACACTTCTCTCATATCACTAACAAACTCCCACTTGGCCTAATGCCAATCGCTACGGTACCCAATACCACAGGCTCTAACATGACCCTCAAACTTGTTGGTGCAGACAGCACCCAAGTCGAACTTGTGTTTTGATCAATGGCAAAGGGTTCAAAAGTTAAGATGTTTTGTTTTTCTAACATACTACTTGGGTGTGCAGATTAAAGTCCTAGCGATGGACTGCTAGGCACCTAGCGAAGGACTGCTAGGCATCAGAATCCTAAAACCCAGCGAAGGGCTGCTGGGCACCTAGCGAAGGGCTGCTAGGAGTTAAAGACCTGGCGAAGGACTACTGGGCACCAGATGAAGGACTGCCTGGAACTGAAGACCTGGCGAAGGACTACTGGGTACCAGGTGAAGGACTGCCTCGAACTGAAGACCTGGCGAAGGACTGCTGGGCACCAGGAGAAGGACTGCCTGGAACTGAAGACCTGGCGAAGGACTGCTGGGCACCAGGCGAAGGACTGCCTGGAACTAAAGATCTGGCGAAGGACAGCTAGGCACATGGCGAAGGACTACTGGGCAAAAGTCCAACCGGAGGAGCCGGTTGGCATCAGGTAAATTCTCCTGAGAGGAGTAGGTGAGGACGCGTTCCCCGTCGAGGGAACAGTAGGCGTCGGTTCGACCTAGGGTTCCATTTTGGAGACCCAAAGTCAGAACCAAGACAGCTAAGGCTGTATAAACCTAATACTCTATTGCTTCATAGTGTTTTGGACTAACCCTGGATGCAGGACCGAAGGAACGTGTGTCTGCAGCTCAGAATGCCCAAAGGAGAGAGGCAAGTAGCTGAGCAGGGCGCCCCCAATGTCCCGGGCGCCCCCAAGTCCAATACAAAACAAGTGAAGCAAAGAAGTGCTTCGGTAGCTTACTGGGCGGGGCGCCCCCATGCTCCCGGGCGCCCGTGCGTCTCGGGCGCCCCCAGTGCCCAGGGCACCGCGCACTCAAGCCAACGAAGCGGATAACTTTTATCCAGCCGAGATGCTCGCTGAAAGGGTCAACCAGGGCGCCCCCAGCGTCCCGGGTGCCCCCAGAGTCAATCCTCAGCCCTATTCGAGTGGGATAAAGGCTGAACGAGACAATTCCGGATCGGTTGACACATGGGGGGGGGCGCCCCTAACGTTCAAGGCGCCCCGAAGTGCTATAAATAGCACCCAACCCCAAGGCTTCTCAACAAGAACTTCTTCCAACGCTTTCACGCTCTTCTACTCGAGGCGCTCTGCTACAGAAACCTCCCAACTCGAGATACAAGCGCCGACGATGTCCCTCTGCACTGAGATACATTCCACACCGGACGTCGGTAACAAAGAGCTGTCTTTTTCTTTACTGCACTATTATTGTAATCATCTTTCTGTAAACTATTTTGTGCACATATAGAATTGCCCGCAGTAAACGGTCAAGGACCGTGGGCCTTGGAGTAGGAGCCGACCGCGACTCCGAACCAAGTAAAAAACTTGGTGTTTTTGTGTTGTGCAGTTTTAATTATATCCACTACGTATTCTCTTTTTCAATCCGGAACTACTTACGATATTCACCCCCCTCTATCGTTTTCTCTCGATCCAACAAGTGGTATCAGAGCGGGGAAGCTCAAATTTGGTGCAACCACCAATTTGAAAATTTTTCGATTTTTTTTCAAAATCTTTTTAATTTTTCTTTAGTTCGAAATTTTTCTCGTTAATCGAGGTTGGTGCAACACCCCTCGACAAATATTTTCTTTTACTTCCCGCACTACTAATCCAAGACCAAGTCTTGGGATGTCTCTTTCCTTTTTCTTTTAGTTTCAATTAAATGGCCATGCACGAAGGATTCAGCACAGCCAGACCTTCACTTTTCAGTGGAGAAGACTTTTCCTACTGGAAAAGTCGAATGGAGGTCCACCTGAAAACTCAGGTGGACATGTGGATAATCATCCAGTCTGGGGTGGAGATTCTAAAGAACGCTGAAGGAGTACCACAGCCGTACACTTAGTGGGATTTGAAAAGAAGAATTGAAGCTGATGCAAAAGCGACCCAGACCCTTCAATGCAGCCTGACTAAGGAAGAGTTGAATCGGGTAGGACCATTCAACAGTGCCAAGGAGCTGTGGGGCAAGTTGATCGAGCTGCACGAAGGAACTTCTGACACTCGAATCAGCAAGAGAGATCTCCTCCTGAACAAGCTGTACACGATCAAGATGAATGATAACAAAACAGCAGCCCAGCTCCATGCCAGAATTCAGGAGTTAATGAACGGACTACACACAATCGGTCACAAGGTAGAAAATCGTGACTTGATAAGGTACGCTCTCAACGCTTTCCTGAGAAACACCTTGTGGGCATCTATGGTAGATGCATACAAAGTTTCAAGGGACCTTTCAAAAATAAAGTTAGATGAACTATTTTCTGAATTAGAGTTGCATGAGCAGACTAACTGCAATCTGGCCGAGAAAGAAATTGCTTTTCTTGCAGGTAAAGTTGGAAAGACAACCAAGAAAAAGCCTCAACCTGCACCCGAGTTTGATTCAGACTCAGACTCAGAAGACACCGAGGAAAATCGACCGAAGCTGGTTCGGCTAGGCCGAGACTACTACAAAGAACTGAAGAACCAGACCAACAGAAGAAAAGCCAGCCGAAGAAAGGAAGAACCAGCTGAACCCTCAAATGACAAGAACAAACCAAACGTGACCTGCTACGAGTGCAAGAAGAAGGGTCACTACAAGACGGAGTGTCCGAACCAAAAGGAGACCAAGAAGACTAGAAGGAAGAAGGCACTTCAGGCAACCTGGGACGAGTCCTCCTCCTCCTCCGAAGAAGAGGTCCCACAGTCGAACCTGCTAGCCCAAACCGCCTCAGAAGAAATCGAAACCGAGTCAGAGTCGGAGCCGGACGACGGCAAACTTACATTCTTAGAGGACGGCGAAATAACAGTAAGTGGATTTTCAAGAATTCAATTAAATGAGTTAATTTCCTATCTTTCTCGAGATTTGGCGAAAGCTAAACTCCGAGTCGAATCTCTCCGACAGGAAGAAAACTCCTAAAAGAGAGAGCTGACTCTCGATCCTTAACTGAGAAGGTTCAAGAAGGAACCTGTAACGCCCATTTTTTTTCATAAAGCGGCATTACGCTAACCTACATAGGGCATGTGAACATCATACTGCAGCGGAATAATTTAAAACTTACACATACATGCACCTAGCTATCCTTCCTAACATAGTGACATCGAAACATAGCATTATTAACATCGTACTTATCATCATGTCATGAAGTCACATAAGCCATCCATTAGGCACATAAGTAGCAAGCGTAAAGTTATAGCATAAGACTTGTAAATATATCTTTTTCTTGGCCAAGTCACTACCACACACATACTCTTGTCCCTCCTGCTGCTTCCCCTATTGTCCTCTTGCTTGATCTACGGTATAAGGAAATAAGACTATAAGCGCATAGGCTTAGTAAGACTCTTTCCTACTCACTAAAACCATTCGTCACTTAAACATAAGCACACCAAACATTAACATAACTTGGTGCTTAGCATGAATCATAAGCATAAGACATAAACCATCCTTAACATAACATGATACATGGCATACATATAAACATAAAACATACTTAACATGGCATGATACATGTCATAAACATAAACATAAATATACTTAACATGGCATGATACATGGCATAAACATAAACATAAATATACATAACATGGCATAAACATAAACATAAATATACTTAACATGACATGATTTCTAGCATAGCATATGGGCATCTTCTTAACATAAACATAAACATAAGACTTTTACTATCATGCATAATTATTAACATGAAACATAAGCATAAAACATTACTATCCTGGCATAATGCATAACTTCAATGAATGCATGAGGTAAATGCATATACATAAGGATGCTTAACTTTTAAAATCATACTTTTAAATACTTAAACATAATCATAACATCATTGGGGTCCCCGGCTTGTACCACATACATACTTCATAAGCGCGCATCCCTAGTAAATACGAGGTAGCGAGCCCCAACCTACTAGGGTAGGAACAGCTACGGTAGTTCCAAACACCGTGGACAGCATAGTCGGTAGTCCAGAACCGGGGCGTTCTTAAGGTGCCCATCCCTGTTGGACAACTTCGGTAGTCCCAGAACCGTGGACAGCATAGTCGGTAGTCCAGAACCGGGGCGTTCTTAAGGTGCCCATCCCTTGGACCCATATTTCGGTCCGGTACAAGCCCTTTCATAAAGTAAAATAACTTCACATGCTTCATTATTCATGGGACATTCATAGCATATTTAAACATAACATAACCTTGTTACATGAAGCATGACATAAATCATACTTGACCTTTCATCGTTCATACTTAATGCATAGCATCATGATGCCCTAAGGCATAAGCATTATCTTCATTCATAAACATGGCATGCTTACATAAACATCATTCTTGTTCATAGTGCTTGCATGATCATGGTACATAAGGTAAGCATTGCATTGTATTCATAGAATATGACATGTTTACATGGACCATCATCCTAATTCATAGAGCTTGCATGATCATGATACATCAAGTAAGCATTGCATTATATTCATAAAACATGACATATTTACATAGACCATTCTCCTAATTCATCTAACTTGCATGATCATGATACATAAGATAAGCATTGCATCACATACATAAGTATAATATCTATCACAAGCATGCATGGGTAGGACTCCTATAAACATGCTACGTACTATTTAAGTGCATGGCATAGAACATAAGACGTTCATAAATAAACCCTACTAAGCATGACATCTAATATAAACATATCAAACATGAACTATAACACCTAAGGTTAGGGTTAAAGGTAACATGGTTTCTACCACATGCTTGAACCTATATATTTACATCATAATGAGCCATAAACCATCATTCTTGAAACCCTAACTCCTCCTAAACCTTAACCATGTTGCTTGGCCAAAATTGTAAGGAGGGGTTCTATCATTCAATTGATATATATAAGGTAGCATAAGATAAGGACAAGACCATACATTACTTATAAAGCCATAGGAAGCTATTAGGGCTCATGATTAGGGTTAACCCTAACCCCTAGCCCTTCTTCTTGGGGTTGGCCGAAACATGCAAGGGCCATGGGTGCATGAGTAAATTCATAAAATTTCCCATTTATCATCTAACACCTTCCATACCATACCATAGGAGCCATTGGAACCCTTACTTGAGGTAAGCCCTAACTCCTTGCCCTAGGACCCTTCTTGGCCGAAACCTTTAGGGTTACATGACCTTGTGAAACTTCACATAAATCACCCTCAACCTCCCTTGTATCATAAAGATACACAAGGTACATACTTGAAGGTTTAAATCCAACCTTAACCATGAAATCATGGTGTTGGCCGAATCCTAAAGGGTACTAAGGTACTCCAAAAATTCTCCAAATTATATTTTAACCTATATTCATCATAAGAAAATATTAGAAAGCATTAGTGAAATTTTTAACATCATCTTGGACCCAAAACCTATGGTGGCCGAATGTCTTAGGGGTCCAAATCATGGTTTTCTCAACATCAAACCCAAACCAAACTTCATATTATGATAAACATCAATGAGAAATATTATACCACAGGTGAGGGAGTCTTACCTTGGTTTATCTTGGTTATCGACCTTAGATAGAGAGAAAGATGAAGATCTTGTTGTCTCTTGACCACCCCTAGCCTTTGTAACCTTGTACAAGCCTTGGATCTTGGAAGAGAGACCTTCTTGTGAATTTTTCCCAAGGGGAAAACCCACCTATGGGTTTCGGCTAGCAAGGAGGGAGAAGGATGAGAGGAGAGGCTTGGTGGATGAAGATGAGAGGAATAACTATCCTTGGTGTAAGTTACCATTCCCCTCTTTTATTCACCATAAAGTGGGCAAGTGAAGAGTCATGGTGTCTCTTCCCTTGTTGACTCTTCATTTTCCCTAAGCCTTAACCAAAATCCACTTCACACTCTACTAGCACTCCCTTGCTAGGTGAATTGGTTAGTACATGCATGGTTGTACACTAGGTCCAAGGTTCAATCATTGGTGCATGCACTTTATTTTTTTATTTATTTTTATTTTTATTTTTCCTTATTTCCGAAAATTCCCCTAAAATTCACCCATGATCATGCTAATATTCCTAATTAAAACCTATTTATATTTATATTAAATTCTACCTAAAATCTCCTAATAACCATGGTACTAGAAAAGCCCACATAAGACCCATTAGTACTTAACTTCTTAATTTATATGGGATAATCACGAATAATTATACTAAGGTTCATACTAGTATCTTTATGTTCCTCGAAAATCTATCTAGACATGATCAATATTTTAAAGAAAATATTGAGAAAATATTCTGGGTCGTTACAATCCCCCATACCTCGTGAAAGTTCATCCTCGAACTTAGAATAGCTCCGGGTACTTGCGTCTCATCTCGTCCTCACGTTCCCAGGTAGCTTCCTCGAACCGCTGACTTTGCCATAAGACCTTGACTAAGGGCACCTCCTTGCTCCTTAGCTTTTTGATTTCCCAATCCAAGATTTGTATAGGTCGGCTTTCAAAACTTAGGTCTTCCTGAACTTGTATTGTCTGTGGCTCGATCACTTGATCTGTGTTTAGAATACACTTCTTGAGTAACGACCAGGTTTGACCTGTTTGACCAGGTTTGACCGAATTTGACTGGTTTAACCATGGTTTGATCACTTTAACCATGGTTTGGCTATTTTGATCATGGTTTGGCTATTTTAATCATGGTTTGACTACTTTGACCATGGTTTGACTATTTTGACCATGGTTTGACTACTTTGAGTCAGTGCCGTTCTAAACTAAATATTTGTATTTAAGCAAAAAAATACAGTTATTAAATGAATTTTGATTAAGTTAAGTTTGCCGTCTCACCCAATCTAGGGTTATCAATCACGTTAGCCTTACGGGTTTTGTGAGACAGGTTTTGGTAGTTAGAATTAATTTGAAAAATTATGATTTATTTTGAAAAACTTAACTTAATTTTGAAAATAGTTGATTTTGAGTTTATTAAAAAATGTTTGAAACTACAATTAACTGAAAATTTGTGTTAGATTCGAATTTGACAAAGAATAGTTTGAATTTGAATTTCAAAAATTGGCTTCCAGGTCTTGGCGAGACACTAGACCTTCTTTGGCCGTAGCCTTATTGGATCATCAACCCTTTCCTTGACAAAGCCTTTTAATGAAATTTCATTTTCAAAATTATTTCTTGAAAAATTCTAGTCTAACTAGCTTGGGTCTTGGATCGGTAGCTTCGGCTAGTTTCACCAGTCTAAAGAGACCAAGTAGAGTATACTTGACCTTATTAGAATTGGCTTCCCTAACGTACTATCATCTCACCTCCACCCAATACTATGTTGTTTAAATTTCAGTTAAGTTGGTTCAGTCCTTAAACTAACCATTCCTAAATCTAAACATGGTAAATTGTAGAAATTAAATAAACAAGTAATCATACAATTTGCAAACAAAGATTGAATTTTATTTAACAATAAGTATTGTTTTTAATTTGGCGCCCCCTGGACTAAAGCCATGATAATGGTTTGGCAAGATGTGAATCTTGTCCTTGGGGATCCAATACTGATTTGATCCAGTTTGTTTGTTCAGGTACAGTTTGGGTACCCATGCCTGAACCTAAGGTCTGGACTGGTTCAGTATAGCATAGTAGGATCTTTGTCTAGATTTGGTTCTATAGCCTAACCCGGATCAATTTAGAACCGACTTCTGTTTTTCCAAGAATCATGTCAAGACCCTTGGACCCAGAAGTGAATCGTTCTAAGGCAGCTCTAAGATCCTTAACTTGAGTTTTCAAGAAAGAATTCTCTGATTCAAGTTTTTCAACTTTAGCAGAGGTTCCTTCTTGAACCTTCTCAGTTAAAGGTTCAGAGTCTGCTCTCTCTTTCAGGAGTTTTCTTCCTGTCTGAGAGACTCGACTCAGATTTTGGCTTTTGCCAAATCTCGAGAAAGATAAGAAATTAACTCGCATAATTGAATTCTTGAAAAACCACTTACAGTTATTTTGCCGTCCTCCGAGAATGTAAGTTTGTCATCGTCCGGTTCTGATTTTGACTCGGTCTCAATTTCCTCTGAGGCGGTTAGTGCAAGCAGGTTAGACTGTGGGGCCTCTTCTTCTTCTTCAGAGGAGGACTCGTCCCACGTTGCCTGAAGTGCCTTTTTTCTTCTTGCTTTCTTGGCTTCTTTTAGGTTAGGGCATTCGGATTTGAAGTGTCCCTTTTTGTTGCACTCGAAGCACGTCACACTTGATTTTTTCTTAGTTGACTCAGCTTGATCTTCCTTCTTTCGGCTGACTTTTCTTCTGTTGGATTGATTCTTCAATTCCTTGTAATAATTTCGGGCCAGTCGGACCAGCTTAGGTCGATCTCCTTCATCGTCTTCCGAGTCTGAGTCTGAATCAGACTCGGGTGCAGGTTGAGGTTTCTTCTTGGTTGTCTTTCCAACTTTACCTGCAACAAAGGCAATGCCTTTCTCAGCCAGATTGCAGTTAGTCTGCTAATGCAATTCTAATTCAGAAAAAAGTTCGTCTAATTTGATTTTGGAAAGATCCCTAGAAACTTTGTACGCATCTACCATAGATGCCCACAAGGTGTTTCTTGGGAAAGCGTTTAGGGCATACCTTATTAGGTCACGGTTTTCTACCTTGTGACCGATGGTGTGTAGTCCGTTCATTAACTCCTGAATTCTGGCATGGAGTTGAGCTGTCATTTCGGTGTCGTTCATCTTGATCGTGTACAACTTGTTCAGGAGGAGATCTCTCTTGCTGATTCGAGTATCTGAAGTTCCTTCGTGCAGCTTGATCAGCTTACCCTAGAGTTCTTTGGCGCTGTTGAATGGACCCACCCGGTTCAGCTCCTCTTTTGTTAGGCCGCATTGGAGGGTTTGGGTTGCTTTAGCATCTGCTTCAATTTTTCGTTTCAGAGCGGTATCCCACTCTGTGTAGTTCTGAGGTACTCCTTCAGCATTCTTTGGAATCTCCAGTCCGGATTGGATGATTATCCACATGTCCACCTGAGTTTTCAGGTGGACCTCCATTCTGCTCTTCCAGTAGGAGAAGTCCTCCCCACTGAAGAGCGGTGGTCTTGCGGTGCTGAAGCCTTCTTGCATGGCCATTAGGGATTTTATCTGAGAAAGAAAAGGAAAAAAAACTCTGTCCCAAGACTTGGTCTTGGATTAGCAGTGCTGGATAAAGAAAAATAATTATCGAGTGGTGTTGCACCAACCTCGATTAACGAGAAAAACTTTCAAACGAAAAAAAATTAAAAAGATTTCGTAAAAATCCGAAAAATTCTCAAACTGGTGGTTGCACCAAATTTGATCTTCCCCACTCTGATACCACTTGTTGGATCGAGAGAATACGATAGAGGGGGGGTGAATATCGTAGATCGTTCGGATTGAGAAAGAGAATACGCAGCGGAAAAAATCAAAATAAAACAAACGCAAACACCAAGATTTTACTTGGTTCGGAGTCGCGGTCGGCTCCTACTCCAAGGCCCACGGTCGTTGACCGTTTACTGCTGACAATTCTATATGCGCAAAATAGTTTACAGAAAGATGTTACAAGAGTAGTACAGTAAACTTAAAAATAGCACTTTGTTACCGACGTCCGGTGTGGATTGTATTTCGGAGCAGAGGGACGTTGTTGGCGCTTGTATCTCGAGTTGGGAGGTTTCCGGAGCAGAGCGCTGGAGCAGAAGAGCATAATAGCGTTGGAGAAAAGTGTTGTTCGAAGCCTTGGGGTCGAGGGGCTATTTATAGCCTCTGGGGCGCCCGGAACGTTGGGGGCGCCCCCCCACGTGTCAGCCGATCCGAGAAACTCTCGGTCAGCTCTAATCCTTTCAAACTCGGGATCGAACTTTGACGGGGGCGCCCGGGACGCTGGGGGCGCCCGGGTTGACTCTATCCGCTGGATTCTCACAGGCTTAACTCTTATCCGGTTCGTTGGCTTGAGCTAGGGGCGCCGGAACATCCGGGCCGCCCGGGAGCACGGGGGCGCCCCGCACACTTAGCTTCCGAAGCGTACTTTTGCTCTTCTTGTTTTGTATTCACCTTGGGGGCGCCTGGGATACTGCAGCGCCCTACTCAGCTTCTGCCTCACTCCTTTGAGGCTTTCTGAGCTGCAGACACTCGTTCATACAATCCTGCATCCAGGGTTAGTCCAAAACAACACAGAGCAATAATGTATTAGTTTTATACAGCCTTAGCTGTCTTGGTTCTGACTTTGGGTCTCCAAAATGGAGCCCTAGGTCGAGCCGACACCTACTGTTCCCTCGACGGGGAACGCGTCCTCACCTACTCCTCTCAGGAGAGTTTACCTTTTGCCAACCGGCTCCTTCGGTTGGACTTTTGCCCGATGCACCTGACCAGGTCTTCGTGCCCACCTTACGAGCAGGTCTTCGTGCGCACCTTCCGAGCAGGTCTTCGTGCGCACCTTCCGAGCAGGTCTTCTGTGCCCAGCTCCTTGCCAGGGCTTCGTGCCCAGTCCTTGACCAGGACTTCGTGCCCACCTTCCAAGCAGGTCTTCGGTGCCCAGCTCCTTGCCTAGGGCTTCGTGTCTAGTCCTTGACCAGGACTTCATGCCCAGTGTACCTAGGACTTCTTTTCCTGTATACTTAGTGAACATGTTAGATCAACATACTATCTTAACTTTAGAACCCTTTTGCCATTATCAAAACCCAGGTTCGACTTGGGTGCTGCCTGCACCAACAGTATAAACCTAATACTCTATTGCTTCATAGTGTTTTGGACTAACCCTGGATCTAGGACCGAAGGAACGTGTGTCTGCAGCTCAGAATGCCCAAAGGAGAGAGGCAAGTAGCTGAGCAGGGCGCCCCCAGTGTCCCGGGCGCCCCCAAGGCCAATATAAAACAAGTGAAGTAAAGAAGTGCTTCGGTAGCTTACTGGGCGGGGCACCCCCATGCTCCCGGGCGCCCCCAGTGCCCAGGGCGCCCCGCACTCAAGCCAACGAAGCGGATAACTTTTATCCAGCCGAGATGATCGCTGAAAGGGTCAACCAGGGCACCCCCAGAGTCAATCCTCAGCCCTATTCGAGTGGGATAAAGGCTGACTGAGCCAATTCTGGATCGGTTGACACATGGGGGGCGCCCCTAACATTCATGGCACCCCGAAGTGCTATAAATAGCACCCAACCCCAAGGCTTCTCAACAAGAACTTCTTCCAACGCTTTCACGCTCTTCTACTCGAGGCGCTCTGCTACAGAAACCTCCCAACTCGAGATACAAGCGCCGACGACGTCCCTCTGCTCCGAGATACATTCCACACCGGACGTCGGTAACGAAGAGCTGTCTTTTTCTTTACTGCACTATTAATGTAATCATCCTTCTGTAAACTATTTTGCGCACATATAGAATTGCCCGCAGTAAATAGTCAACGACCGTGGGCCTTGGAGTAGGAGCCGACCGCGACTCCGAACCAAGTAAAAAACTTGGTGTTTCTGTGTTGTGCAGTTTTAATTTTATTCGCTGCGTATTCTCTTTTTCAATCCGAAACGACTTACGATATTCACCCCCCCTCTATCGTTTTCTCTCGATCCAACAAAACTTACTTTGAGGCAAGACCTTAGTTAAAGGATCCGCTAAATTCCTTTCAGTGGGAATTTTCTCAATTTGTATGTCATTCCTACTTATAATCTCTCTGATCAGATGATAGCGGCGAAGCACATGTTTGGATCGCTGATGAGACCTTGGTTCCTTTGCTTGTGCAATAGCTCCATTGTTGTCGCAGTAAACCGGTATTGTTTCATCAATGGTTGGAACCACACCAAGTTCTGAGACAAACTTTTTGATCCAGACTACTTCCTTTGCTACTTCCGAAGCTGCAATATATTCCGCTTCCGTGGTAGAATTCGCTACGGTGTCTTGCTTGGAACTCTTCCAACTTATTGTGCCTCCATTCAAAATAAATACGTATCTGGACTGAGATTTGGAGTCATCCTTATCTGTCTGGAAATTGGCATCTGTATACCCACGTATTACCATATCACCTTCTCCATATATTAGGAACACATCGTTAGTGTTTCTTAAGTACTTGAGGATTGTCTTGACAGCCGCCCAATGATCCATTCCTGGATCAGACTGGTATCTGCTTGTGACGCTCAGAGCATATGATACATCGGGCCTAGTACATAACATAGCATACATGATAGATCCTATCGCGGATGCATAAGGAATCTTATTCATGCAAATCCTCTCGTCTTCTGTGCACGGACACATAGACTTCGAAAGGTTGATCCCATGCCTGATGGGATGGTAACCGTTCTTGGATTCCGACATGCTAAACCTTTCTAGCACTCGGTCTATATATGTAGACTGCGAAAGACCAAGCAACCGTTTTGATCTATCTCTATAGATTCTAATCCCAAGGATATAGGTTGCTTCTCCCAGGTCTTTCATGGAGAAAGTTTTGGATAACCAAATTTTAACTGACTGTAAGACTGATATATCGTTTCCTATAAGTAATATGTCATCGACATATAACACTAGGAATACGACTGCACTCCCACTAACTTTCTTGTACATACAAGGTTCGTTAGGATTTTGTGAGAAATCAAACTCTTTGATTGTCTCATCAAAACGGATGTTCCAGCTCCTGGATGCTTGCTTTAGTCCATATATGGATCGTCGAAGCTTGCATACCTTGGTTTCATTAACCGATGTGAAACCTTTAGGTTGTATCATGTATATATCCTCAAGCAGGTTTCCATTAAGGAAAGCTGTTTTCACATCCATTTGCCATATCTCATAATCATAATGAGCTGCTATGGCCAGGAGCATCCGAATGGATTTAAGCATAGCTACTGGCGAATAGGTTTCGTCATAATCAATTCCTTGTTTCTGACGATATCCTTTTGCCACTAATCTAGCCTTAAAGGTAACAACATTACCTTCCATGTCAGTTTTCTTCTTGAAAACCCACTTGCACCCTATGGGCTTAATCCCTTAAGGTGGGTTAACTAAGTCCCATACTTGATTTTTGTACATGGAATCCATTTCCGACTTCATGGCTTCAAGCCATTTATCCCTTTTTGAATTTTTCAGAACATCTTCATAACTGATAGGTTCATCATCGTTAATGAGTAACACATCGTTCGATTCACTTATGAGAAATCCATATCCCTCTAGAATATTGCGTGTCCTATCAGACCTACGAAGAAGTGGTGTTGTTTTAGGTTCAACTGATAGCTCATCATTATGAGTTATTGGTTGTGGGTCTAGACTAGGTGTCTCTGTAATGTCTATTGGAGTTTCTTGAACTTCTTCATGTTCAATGCTACTCCCACTGTTTTCTTGTAAAAGAAATTCTTTTTCTAGAAATACAACATGCCTTGAAACAAACACCTTTTGTTCCAATGGATGATAGAATTGGTAATCCTTCGTTTCCTTAGGGTATCCAATAAATAGATATTTATCAGACTTAGCATCCAATTTGTCTGATACAGTCTGCTTTACATAAGCAGGACAACCCCATATCTTTAGGTGAGATAAATGAGGTTTCTTACTATTCCACATCTCATATGGAGTAGTAGAGACTACCTTGGTCGGGACTCTGTTTAGTAAGTAAACAGCTGTCTTAAGCGCATAGCCCCAAAAGAATTTTGGAAGAGTTGCATGATTCATCATAGATCTAACCATGCCCATCATGGTTCGGTTACGCCTCTCAGATACACCATTATGCTGTGGTGTATATGGCGGAGTCTATTGAGACAATATCCCATTGTGCCTAAGATAATCTTGAAACTCTTGACTTAAGTATTCACCACCCCGATCGGATCGAAGTATCTTAATACTTTTGCCAAGCTGTTTCTCTACTTCACTTCTGAACTCTTTGAATTTATCAAAAGCTTCAGATTTGTGTTTCATTAAGAACACATACCCGAATCATGAGTGATCATCGATAAAGGTAATGAAGTAGCTATAGCCTCCTTGTGCAAGAGTTGACATTGGTCCACATACATCAGTATGTATTAGATCAAGCAATTCTCCCACTGGTTTACCTTTTTCGGAAAAGGGTAATTTGGTCATCTTGCCTTTTAAGCATGATTCACATGTATCAAATGAACCGGGTTCAAATGATTCCAGAATTCCACATCTGTGTAATTTGGTCATACGTTTCTTACTTACATGGCCAAGACGACAATGCCACATATAGGAGTCTATTTGATTATCTATTCGAGCATGTTTGTTGCTAACTTCGATATTGAAAACATCACCAGATAAATCTAACGTGTAGATACCATTGCATAAAGTTTCGGTCCCATAAAGAACACCATTTAAAGTTATGTAACAGCAATTGTTACTAAAAGTTAAATGATAACCCTTTTCATTCAAGCATGAAATAGATACAATATTCTTTATTAACGAAGGAACAAAATAACAATTATCCAATTCTAAGACAAGTCCAGTTGGGAGCTTTAGCAAATATGTTCCGATGGCAACAGCAACAATCATTGCTCCATTTCCAACTCGCAAATTCGCTTCTCCCTTGACGAGTCTTCTTCTATTCCTTAGCCCCTGTATGTTATTACATATATGTGAGCTACACCCAGTAACAAGTACCCAGGTGTCCGAGGAAATAGAGTGACATTCAATAACGAAGATACCTGAAGAGGATGGGGCATCAGATGCCTTCTTCTTCAAGGACTCAAGATAAACCTTGCAGTTTTTTCGCCAGTAGCCCTCCTTGCCGCAGTGATGGCAAGTGCCTTTTGGTGCCTTTTCAATCTTTTTGGCCTTTTTCTTCCTTCCCTTATTTTGTTCTTTGGGCTTCCTCTTAGAGCCTTTCTTTGAGGAACCAACTAAGAGTACCGTCTTCTGATCCTGCTTTACAGAAGGCTCTACAGTCTTCAGCAGGTTAAGCAACTCAGGAATGGTAGTCTCCAGTTTGTTCATCCGATAGTTCATCACAAACTGTGAGTAACTCTTGGGCAAACAATGCAGAATTAAGTCAATACTTAGTTCGTGATCCATTGTAAATCCGAGTGTGCCTAGTCGCTCAATGTACCCCAACATCTTCAACACAAACTGTGAAACAGAAGTGCCTTCCTGCATCTTAGAGGTGAAGAGGAGTCTGGAGACCTTAAACCTTTCGGATCTCGCTTGCTCGTCAAACAGCTCATGAAGATGGAAGACGATGGTATGAGCATCCATATGCTCATGCTGCTTTTGTAGCTCAGGTACCATAGCGGCCAGCATAATGCAACTCGCAAGTTCAGAATCGGCCACATGTTTCTGATAGGCCACTAACTGGTCTGGAGTTGCATCTTCAGGAGGATGGTTGGGAAGTTGTTCTTCGAGGACATAAGCAAGCTTTTCTGCCTTGAGGACTATCCTCAGGTTTCGAAGCCAATGAAGTTTGGCCCAATCAACTTATTGGTTTCCAAAATGGAACGCAAATTCAGAGAAGACATGATCAGGTGATTATCCTAGAAATACAAATTGAGGTTATGTGATGAGAATGATAAAGAATGCATCAATATACAATAATTAAATCATATTTATTTTTCGAATTGAATAACCCTTTTTATCAATCCAGGAGATCGTAGGAACATCTCCAAATAGGTTGATATCCAACCATAGATAAGAACAACCATGGCTAGAGTCCATCAAGTTATTCTTAGCTATGAAGGTAGGTAATTATACCTATTACATATTATACATATGTAACTATCACATTATGCTATCAACTAATTGAATGTTTGCATAAATCATTGGGTTGTTAACTCATTAACAAGTATGCAACAATATACATAGCACCCAACTGCACCTCTCTTTACATCGACCTTGGCTGTGGCACAATAAATCGATGCTCCAAGCTTAAGGCTGACCCATTAATCAAGAAATAGTTTTAATATGGTTGAAGCTCATTCAATCGTTTAGTCAGGCTTGGATGTGTCCAACAACCAAAACTAAGGATTGACCTCTGACTCCAACTATATTAATCATAAACTAATTCCATGGTTTGAACATGTTGAGGTTCAAGCCAGGCATGGATGTGTCCATCAACCCAAACGAGAAACAAAACTCCGGTTCTAACCATATTAATGGAAGGTGTTGGCCTTAATATTTTGTAAGGGGTTTTGGATCTCATCCTTTTCTTTTATGCACATTCATGACATATAATTAAGTTATGTTCTAACGATTTCCTTAATAAAGTATGTATGTGACTTAATTTATCAAGTCTCATTAATTGAATTAGGAACCGGATTTCCTAATTCTAATTTCATACTTTATTTAAGGAATTATTTTGGGAAACAATTTCCTGAATTATCATAATCAATTTCGGAAATAATATGTTTAAGACTTTGATTTCTCTAAATCAAATCTTATTAAATTAAGAGACAGATTCCCTTAATTCAACCATATATTATTTTCATGAAAATCTTATTTAAGGAAATATACTCTATAGGAAACAATTTTCCTAATAAATTTTGGAGACAATAATATGTAAGAGCATCACCTCATAAATCAAATAAGGAAATTATCGTTTGAGAATCACCTCAAAAATTTTTAAGATTTGATCACATATTTTATTTATGAAAAATTAATATCAATAACTTAATTTGGACAGCTCCCCGAGGCTCAATCCAAATTAAACATTTGACAACTTAAATTCAATTTAGGAAATTTAATTATAACAACTAACTTTAAATTGGACGGCTCCCCGAGGCTCAATCCAAAATAAATAATTTTGTAAATAATTTAATTTCTAATTATAAATTTAAATGCCAATTAATATTCCCATAATTTGTCTAGACTTTCTTGAAAGAAAGTGCCCAAAATTGTGAGCTTTCCATAAATGGAAAGTTTCCAAATATAAAAGGTTTTTAGAGTAATTGTAAGTTTCTGGTACAAAGAAAACTTATGTTTTTTCAAAATTAGAAAATTTCCAAAATTGAAAAGTTTTCAAAAATGGAAAGTTTTCACAATTATCATAAAATTTCAGAAACAGAGATATTTCAAAAGTTTGTGAAATTTTATGAGGATTTCGAAACTTTGAAATTCCTAAAGCGAAAATTTACCATAATTGGAAAGTTTCCATAATTGAAATTTTTCCAAAATTGGGATCATGATAAAGCTTTCCACAAAATAATTATATGATTATGTCGAACACAAACCTCGGCTCAGATACCACTGTTGGGACCGGGTGCATGTTGACATGGATGCGGGTTCGTAATTTTAAAATTAATTACGTGCAGCGGAAGGTTTAGCATAAATAATTTCTCAAATTATTTAACCACACATCTAAGCATGCAATTTTATCTTGTGTAGACATGATCATATATTTAAAATTTTGTAGAAACATAAACTAATTTATGTATTACCTCGCGTAACTCAAAGGAAGGGACGAGATCCAACCGTAAGCGTCCCTTGGAAGCTCCGCCTCTATTCGCGTCCACGCCGAGTATCTTCGGGATGACTTTGCAAAGCCACGAGTTTCGTGTTCTCGAGATCTACTAGATTCTCCGAGAACGTGACAAGAAAAACTAAGAGAGAGAAGTCGAAAGACTAACCACAAAAGGATGGCCGGAATCAAAATTCTGGCGAAGCAAAAGAAGAGGCTTGCGGCAAACTCTAATTCCGGTAGCACCTTCTTCCGGCCAAGAGATGGCCGGAGCTTCCTTCTCCGGCAGCAGGTGGTGGTCGGCAGGGAAAGGGCAGGGGCGGCCGCTTGGTGCTCCTTCTTGGGGCTGGTTGGCGCAGGGCAAGAAGGGGAGAAGAGAAGGAGAGAAAGAGAGGGAGAGATCCTATGCCTTCATCTCTTCGATTATCACCCAAGCCTTGCCTTGGGTCCTTTATATAGTGGCCTCTCAACAATCAAGCCTCTCAAATATGGAATAACTTATTCCATCATGCCAAGTTTGATTTTATATCATGGTTAAAATCATATTTTAATTCATGATAAAAAATCAATCAAGTCTCTTCTCTCCTATGGAATAAATTTCCTTATCATGGTAAATCAATCCATGATTGATTTTATAAAATAAACCAATCCATGGTTCATTTTAATTTCCATGAAAAATAAACCAAACCTTGATTTATTATATAAAAATTTATATAATCCATAATTTTATAAAACAAACCACACTTGGTTTATTTTATAAATTGAACCAAAAACTTGGTTCTCTCCCTTTGTTGTGGCCGGCCAAGCAAAGAGGATGGAGGCCCTCTTTGGCCGGCCCATCCAAGCCAAGCCCCAATGAATTAAACTTATTTAATTCATCTATTAAGTCTTCAAAAGACTTAGCCATTTTACGCTTCCGATGCGTCTTTGAAAAATTCAGATTCGACTTATCGTTTGTCTCAACAAAACTTAATTTCTCTTGATTGGAAAATCCAATTTTCAACTCATTTTAAATCTCTTGGATTACTCGTAGTGCGTGTGACTAAATAGGCTTTCAATTTATGTTGGCCATCTATAATTAATCAATTATAGAATGATCATGAGTGGCACCTAGTAGTACATCATGATCCCCAATTAATCGAAAGATCAACGGTTGACCTCAGAAACAATTCTGAAACCCTTCAGCAGCTATAATGGATCGTGCCCCATTCCCTTCACCATCTTATACCCACTTGGTTTAGGACATGGTCTATGTGTGTCAGTCCCCACTAGGCTGACTACGTCACACCTAGCCCAAGTAACGTTTTCTCGTCCTACGGATTCTAATTACTCTCATGTATTTAAGAGATTCATACTCTGAACATGTCATGCTCTGGCCAGAGGCTTCGAGTAACAATCTGACGATAGGCCTCGGGTATACATCTCCTCGCAAGGAGTGGTGAATCCTTTGTAGGCTATTCAAACATCTTCGGGCACTTCGGCTTATACCCAATCATCCTGGGTCCACACCTCCTTGGAGACGCTTGCTTAAGATGTCAAAGTATAAGTCTCCATGACCAAGATGACTTGAACACCGCAAGTCAAAAAAACATCGCACTTAAGCTGCAGTAAGAACTTCACTGACATATCTATATGTAGACTACCATATGATGTTTTACAGCCAGTCACTCCAATGAACTAGTTCCCTTAACTAGCATTCATGTTTATCTCCGGACATCTCAATGTCACCAGCCAATGAGTATCAGCTGATTAGAGAATAACCCATGCTAGTCTCAACAGAATTGATAGTCTCCGTATTTATCAATTCATCGACTAGGGACAATTTCAATACTTCACAATTGCACATGTAGAGATAATCACTAGTTGTGAATTCATCACAAATTCTCTCATGCTGAGAATTGTATTGCAGACATTCAGTAAATGAGTTTAAGATCTCAATCAAATACACAAATATGTATACTCAAATAGTGAATATTCATTTATTAGAATAAATGATTACAATCATAAGGCGATTGCCTTAGGACACTTCTCTCATATCACTAATAATTACCTGACCCAATTACCTTAAGTGTAACATTGTTACCAAATGTCACTGAGCCTAGGTCTTTGAACTTGATTTTGGTGAACTTCAATTTATCCCCAGTCATGTGTCTGGAGCATGCACTATCCAACATCCACTGGTCCAAATCTTATCCTATACATAAAGTATTTTTGATTTGGATCCATTTATGTAGAAGTAAGGATAGATTAATTGAATTTCACTGCCTAATCTATCTCACCCATATCTAAGGTTATCATGCATGTTGATCTTATGGGTTCCTTTTGTGAGACAGGTTTTCAGCCTAGGTTAAGAATTTGAGTTTGAATTAATTTTGGAAAATTGAGGTTTAATTAATTTTGAAGATATTAAGTGAAATTAATTTTGAAAACATTAAGTGAAATTATTTTGAAAATATTAAGTGAAATTTAATTTAGAAAATATTAAGTGAAATTTAATTTTGAATTTAATTTTGAAAATATTAAGTAAAATTTAATTTTGAAAATATTAAGTGAAATTTAATTTTGAAAATATTAAGTTAAATTTAATTTTGAAAATATTAAGTGAAATTAATTTTGGTTATGGATTTTGTTGAATTTGATTAAATGTATATTAAGGGTAGAATTAATTTGGTTGGTTGGGTTGGAGTACATTTTTTGGTCCTAGACATCTCACCCAATTCTAAGTGACAAAACATGTTTCCTTATCTGTTTTCTGAGATGTATTATTTTAATCTTTGATTTTATGTTAATTCTATGATTTAATTGAAGCTTGTGTTAGATTTGAGTTTAACAAATAGAAATTTAAAAGTGAGTTTTGATAATTGACTTCCAGGTCTTGGTGAGGCATAGAGGCCTTCTTTGGCCGTAGCCTTATTGGATTAACAACCCTTTCCTAGACAAAGCCTTTTAAAGAAAGATCATTTTCAAATTAATTTTTGAGACCCTCTGGTCTAACTAGCTTAGGATTTGGAGAGGTAGTTTCGGCTAGTTCCACTAGACTAAACAGACCAAATAGGGTAGGCCTTACCCTACCTGATTCCTTAGATACACTTCCCTAACATACTATCATCTCACCTCCTCCTAATACTATGTTGTTCAAGTCTCAATTAAGTCTGATCCTTAACTTACCATTCCTAAGTCTAAGTAAAATATTATTAAAAAATAAATAAACAACATCAAACAATAATTCAATGAAAAAGAAAAAAATCATCTAAGTATAAAAATGGTTTTTATATTGGCTCCCCTTAGACTGAAGCCTCAATATGGGCTAGGCAAGATGTGAATCTTGTCCTTGGGGATGCAATATTGGTTTGGTCCAGCTTGTTTGTTCAAACTTAGCTTAGGGACCCATGCTTGGACTTGGGTTCTAGTTTGGTTCAATATAGAGTAATAAGATCTATATCGCGAGTTGGTTCGATAGCCCAATCCAGATCAATTTAGAATTGACTTCTGTTTTCCAAGAATCATGTCAAGATTCTTAGAACCCGAAGTAAATCGTTCTAACGCGACTCTGAGTTTCTTGACTTGAGTTTTCAAGGAGGAATTCTCTTCCTCAAGCTTTTGAATTTGAGTTGAGGTTCCTTCTTGAACTGACTCGGTTAAGGAACTCGAGTTGACTTCCTCTTTCAGGAATTTGACTTCCTGTCGGAGGGTTTCAACCCGGATGTTGGCTTTTGCCAACTTGTGAGACAAGTAAGAGATTAAGTCGTAAAGCTCCGATTCAGGATAGCCTCTTACCGTAATTTGTCCGTCCTCCGAATCGAGAGCTTTCCGGTGCCGATGTCTTCATCAGGTTCTGATTCTGTTTCGGAATCGAGGTCTTCCGAGGCGGTCAGCGCGAGGAGGTTGGAGTGCGGGACCTCTTCTTCATCCTCCGAAGATGATTCGTCCTATGTGGCTTGAAGCGCCTTCTTCCTCTGAGTTTTCTTGTTTTCTTTCAAGTTGGGACACTCCGATTTGAAGTGACCCTTCTTGTTCCACCCGTAACAGGTTACATTGCTTTTAGTCTTCTGGCTCATTGAGGGTTCAGCTGGATCATCCTTCTTCTGGGTCGCCTTCTTTTTGTTCTTTTGATTCTTCAACAACCTGTAGTAGTTGCGAGCCATCCGGACCAGTTCTGGATGATCGATTCCATCATCGTCGGACTCCAAATCGGAGTCAGACTCGGGTATCGATTGTAGCTTCTTCTTTTGTGATTTTCTTGGTGTTTTACCTGCAATAAAAGCTATACTTTTCTCGACCAGTGCAGTATTAGTTTGATCATGTAACTCCAATTCAGAAAATAACTCATCAAGTTTAATGTCTGAGAGGTTCCTAGAAACCTTGTATGCATCTACCATAGATGCCCACAACGAGTTCCTTGGAAACGAGTTTAGGGTATACCTTATTAGGTCACGATTTTCCACCTTATCATCTCCTGGATCCTTGCATGGAGCTGTGTTGTTGTTTCCCCATCCTGTATCTTGATGGTGTACAGCTTGTTGAGCAGAAGATCTCGTTTGCTAATCCGCGTATCCGACGTACCCTCGTGTAGCTCGATCAACGTGCTCCAAAGCTCCTTTGCCCTGCTGAAGGGGCCGATGCGGTTGAGCTCTTCCTTGGTTAAGCCACATTGCAGTGTTTGTGTGGCTTTTGCGTCTGCTTCTATTTTATTTTTGAGTGGACTATCCCACTCTGAGTATCCTTGCACCTCACCTTGTGCATTTTTAGGGATCTCCAGTCCGGACTGGATGATGATCCACATGTCCACCTGAGTTTTCAGGTGGACCTCCATCCTTCTCTTCCAATAAGAGAAATCTTCTCCTGAGAAGAGTGGTGGTCTCGCGGTGTTGTAGCCTTCTTGCATGGCCATAAAATTTAATCTGAAACTTACAAAAAAACAATAACTTGTTCCAAGACTTTGTCTTGGATTAGCAGTGTGGTAGGGAAAAGAAATAGTAAAAATCGAGTAGTGTTGCACCAACCTCGACTAACGAAAAATTCACGAACGATTGAAATTTTTTTTTAAAGTTTTAAAAAGAAATCCGAAAATTGTTCAATCGGTGATTGCACCAGATTTGAGCCACCCGCTCTGATACCACTTGTGGGATCGTTTAGAATCGATAGAGGGGGGAGGGTGAATATCGATAAAATTAAGGATATGTAAGAATATTGCAGCGGAAAAATTAAAGCAATGCTAACTCTTTTTCTTTTTACTTGGTTCGGAGTCTATGACGGCTCCTACTCCAAAGCCCACGGTCCTTGACCGTTTTCGTTGGGCAATTCTATATTTCAAAAAAATATTGCACAAGCTGAAACACAAATACAGAATAAAATAAAACACTTGAACCAAATATACCGACGACCGAAAAAGAATCTGAAGACCGGAGCAGCAGGTTGTCGATCTGGAGCGTTGTTGGCACTTGGAACTCGAGCACGGAGGAAAAAGAACTGAGCGCTTAAGTGCCTGAGTTAGAAAAAGTGTTGTACGGAAGCAGGAGGGTGAACCCCCTTTTATACTGGCGTCTAGGGTGCCAGTGTTGCTGTAGGGTGCCTCCCACGTCACCGATTTGGGCGCGTCCTCATCCGCAGACTCGGCCAACGCTTATCCCCTATCCAGGTCGCCTGGGATGTCTAGGGCGCTTGACTGCTCATGGGCGCCTCCCATGTTGATGTGGCTGCTCAACATTGCGGCCTCAGGAAGTGACCCATCTGGGGTGCCTGTATCAATACAGGCGCCTGTGTTCTCGGGCGCCAGAGCCCTCTCAGGGGCCTGGGATGCAGAAACTCAAACCTCTTGCTCCTACAATCAGGGTTAGTTCTAGAATAGCAGTAATAATAAATTTAAGCATTAATAACAGTCCTCTTGGTTCTGACTTTAGGCTTCCAAATGGAACCCTAAGTCGAACCGACGCCTACTATTCCCTCCTCCGGGGAACGCGTCCTCACCTACTCCTCTCAGGAGAAGTTATCTTTTGCTAATCGGCTCCTCCGATTGGACATTTGCTTGGCCTTTGAGATTGTCGGATCTCGAGACATCCGTTCCTCGACCCGCATCTACTTCTGTCCGCAACTCTCGCATGGCTAAGACTTCCGCCTGATCTTCCGGATCAGGACTTCAGTGCCCAGTCCACGACCATGACTTATTGCCCAAGCCTCGGTTAGGTCCTCGGTGCCCAGTCCATGACCAGGACTTATTGCTCAACCCTGCAGGTCAAGACTTCGTGCCTAGCTTACCTAGGACTTTCTTGCACACTTAACAGATTCATTAGATAACAACTTAACCTTAACTTTGAACCCTTTTGCCATTATCAAAACTCAGGTTCGATCTGGTGCTTCCGGCACCAACACTTATTATTGGGATAAACACTAAAGATGCATAGGAAGATTTCTTAATGATCTATAAGAATTCCTAAGATTGTGTCAGATTTTGGGGGAGTCTAAGTCAAAAGAAATTAATGTATTATTCCTGATTATTTCAAAATATTTCTTAATTTTTTTAACTCTTTTCATTTGAATCAAATCCTAAGACTCAGAGGAAAATCAACTTGCAGTCAACAAGCTTCCTAGAACTGTGTCAGGTCTATGGGGAGGTTCAAATTAAAAGAATCATTAGAAAATTTAAAAAATGTTATATTTTCATAAAACCACTATCTTCTTTTAAAAAAATAAATACTTTTGAAAAACTATATTCTCATTTTCCAAAACTTATTTTGAAAATCTTTTGTTTTTTTGGAATACCTTTGAAAATAATTTTTATTTGAGTTTGGAAAAATTGGAAAAATTTTCAAGACACTTAGGAAAATTTTCCTTGTAGTTAGCAAGATTTCCAAGGATTGTGTCAGACTGGAAAAGAATCCAAATCAAGAAAATTATTATTTTTAAAAAAATATTGAAAATCCCTAAGGCACATAGGAATGTTCTTGTGGTCAACAAGATTCCTAGGATTGTGTCAGACTTAAGGAAATTCAAATTCCTCTTAAAAAAATTCACATATTATTGGTGTAATGTTTTTAAAGTACTTAGTGTCTTTTTAGAATATTTTCTAAACATGTACTTAATTTTTTAAAAATAAAGGAAGAGTTTTTGTATATCATTTTTTTTAAAAATATTTTAAGTATTTTCAAAAAGGGAGACAGAGATTATCTTAAAAGGGTGAGAGAGACTTATGTTAGATTTTTTTTTCGAAAATCTTATTGTTGGTGTAATTTTTTTTTATCCACTATTTTCTTTTGATGTGTGACAAAGGGGGAGAGAGACTTATCTTAGTTTTTTTTTTCAATTTCTCCCAAGTATTGAACCTAGAACCCTTAGACCTAACCTAACTTAAGATTATTGTCAAACATCAAAAAAGGGAGATTGATGGTGCAAAGAGCATCAGTGATGAACAATCATCCTCTAGAATTTCGATGTTTGCCAATATACTAAGGTTAGTCAAAGTGATCATGGGTTAAGCCAAACATGACCTGATGTTTGGTAGGATAAACCCAGGTTTGATCAAGCTTGACAATGGGTTAGCCAAACAGGACCTGATGTTTGGTAGGACTATAAGTGGCAATATACCTAAGGTTTAGTCAAAGTGGTCAAGGGTTAAGCCAAACAGAACTTGATGTTTGGTAGGGAAAGCCCAGGTTTGATCAGGTTGACAAAGGGATAGCCAAACAGGATCTGATGTTTGGCAAAGTGAATAGAACACAGGGTTGGTCAGTTTGACGAAGGATTAAACCAAATCAGACTTGAGGTTTGGTATACTTACTTGAAAGGTTGAAGGAAGAAGTCTAGTCAGGATTAGGATGACTAGCAAAGAAGTGATTTTGGTGGAAGAAATCCTAGTGAGTGAAGCTAGGTGAAAGAAACCTTGGTGAGTAAAGCTGGGTTCTAGCAAGGGAAGCTAGGTGAAAGAAATCCTAGTGAGTGAAGCTAGGTGGACTAAATCCTGGTGTGTGAAGCTATGTCCTAGTGAGTGAAGCTAGGTGGACTAAGTCCTGGTGAGTGAAACCAGGCAAAAAGTCTTGGTCCGAGGGACTGAGCACTAAGTCCTGGTCAGGGATCGGGCAACGGAGTCTTTGCTGAGTGATGATTGTGGATAGAAGTAGAGATGGGTCGAGGAAGGACGTCTCGAGATCTGAGTTCTCGGAGGTCGAGCAAAAGTCTAGCTGGAGGTCCCGCTTGGCAAAAGCTTTAGCCAGCGGGGATCGTGGATAGAAATAGAGATGGGTTGAAGCCGAACATCTCGAGATCCAGGTTCTCGGAGGCTAAGCAAAAGTCCAACTGGAGGTCCTGGTTGGCAAAAGATAACTTCTCCATGGTGGAGTAGGTGAGGACGTGCTCCCCGGGAAAGCGAACATTAGGCGTCGGTTCGACCTAGGGTTTTCGGTGAAATCCAAAGTCAGAACCAATAAATTAAGGCTAAGATTATTTACGTTTTTGTCTTGTGTTTGTTGTCTTATAGGTACCTGGAGTTGGAGGCAAGATAGGAGAGCAAACACAGGAAAAACACGACCTGGGAAAAGGCTTCCTGGGCACCTGACTTGAATCAGGCGCCCAGTAAATCCTTTCCCAGGCGCCTGGGAGCTTCCCAGGTGCCTGGGAAGGGCTGGTTTCATCCATACGCGAGTTTCGCTGCTACGGATGAACTTTGACCACAAATGGCAGGCGCCTAAGAGCCCTCAGGCGCCCATGAATGTAGTATATAAAGGGGTTCGACCCCTCAGTTCAGAACAACAATTTCTACATCCTCTAAAGCAATCTGTGCAAAGCAAAAGTGCTCAAGGCGAAGCTCTGCGACCAAGGAGGCTCCAGGAGGAAGTGCGCTGCACATCGGACTTCCGGATTGGCCGGATCTTCACTTTTCCGTTGGTTTACTTTTTCGTTTACAAGTTGTATTTAATTTTATTCTTTTGTACTTGTAATTCAAACTGTAAGACAGGTATTCTCCGCCTCCGAAAATTCTGAAAATGAGACTATTAGTGGACTCATGCCGAGTACATAGGCCATGGACGTACTGACCCTGGGGGGTCGGGAACCATGTAAATAAACCTGCTTGTCTCTTGTCTTTCTTTTATTTTCTTTATTATTTCCGTTGTGTACTAACTCTGATAGAATGATGATCAAACAAAGTTTTATGACGAAATTACTCGAGTCGATATTCACCCCCCTCTATCGACCGACACCGATTCTACACCCGTAATTAGGCCTTGGACGTACTGACCCTAGGGGGTTGGTGTTAGTGATATGAGAGAAGTGTCCTAAGGCAATCGCCTTATGATTGTAAACATTTATTTTAATAAATGATAATTCACTATTTGAGTATACATGTTTGTGTATTTGATTGGGATCTTAAACTCATCTACTGAATGTCCGCAATACAACTCACAGCATAAGAGAATTTGTGATGGGATCACAACTTGTGATTATCTCTAAATGTGCAAATGTGAAGTGTTGAAAATATCCCTAGTCGATGAATTGATAAAAACGGACACTATCAATTCTGTTGAGACTAGCATGGGTTATTCTCTAATCAGCTGATTCTCACTGGCTGGTGACATTGGGATGTCCGGAGATAAACATGGATGCTAGTTAAGGGAACTAGTTCATTGGAGTGACTAGCTATAAAACTTCATATGGTTATCTATATAGATATGTCAATGAAGTTATTACTGCAGCTTAAGTGCGATGTTCCTTTGACTTGCAGTGTTCAAGTCATCTTGGTCATGGAGACTTATACTTTAACATCTTAAGCAAGCATCTCCAAGGAGGTGTGGACCCAGGATGATTGGGTATGAGCCGAAGTGCCCGAAGATGTTTGAACAACCTACAAAGGATTCACCACTCCTCGTGAGGAGATGTATACCCAGGCCTATCGTCGGATTGTTACTCAAAACCTCTGGCCAGAGTATATCATGTTTAGAGTGCGAGTCTCTTAAATACATGAGAGTAATTAGAAATCCAAAGGACGAGAAAGACACTACTTTGGCTAGGTGTGACGTAGTCAGCCTAGTGGGGACTGACACAAATAGACCGTGTCCTGAACCAAGTGGGTATAAGATGGTGAACGGAATGGGGCACGATTCATTAGAGCTGCTGTAGGGTTTCAGAATTACTTCTGAGGTCAAACCGTTGATCTTTCGATTAATTGGGGGTCATGATGTACTACTAGGTGCCACTCATGATCGTTCTATAATTAGTTGATTATAGACGACCAACATAAATCGAAAGCCTATTTAGTCACACGCACTACGAGTAATCCGAGGGATTTAAAACGAGTTGAAAATTGGATTTTCCAATCAAGAGAAATAAGTTGAATCTAAGTTAATCAGAGGCGCAACAGAAGCTAAAATTGGCTAAGTCTTTTGAAGGCTTATTGGGCGAATTAAATGAGTTTAATTCGCGATGGAAACGGCTTGGTTTGGCCGGCCAAAGAGGGTGTCCACCCTCTTGGTTTGGCCGGCCATTAAAATGGGGATAAAACCAATTTATTTGTTTTAATTAATAAAATAAATCTAGCGCGATTTGTTTTATAAATTATGGATAAATAAATTTGTATAAAGAAATTTATATAAAGAAATTTTTAGAAATTTATTCTTTTTATGAAAATTAAAATGATCCATGAAATGGTTTATTTTAATTTTATAAAATCAATTATGAATTGATTTTTTTTCATAATAAGAAAGTTTATAAATTTCTTATAAAATTTATTCCATAATTAAAGGAGAGAATTATTTGTTTTATTATAAAGTTAGTTATAATAAAACTATGCATAACGGAATTATTCATAAGAAAATTTATAAGATAAATTTCTTATGAAAATTAATTCCGTTAATTCCGTTAAAGAGGAGACTTAGCAAGGGAGAGGTTACTATATAAAGGAACCAAAGGCTAGCCTTGAATTCCAATCAATTGAGCAATCAAGAGATTAACCCTCTCTCTCTCTCTCTTATTCTCTTCTTCCCTCTCCCAAGCTACGGCGCCCATCTTCCAAGCTAGGGCCGGCGCCCCTTGTCCAAGCTAGGGCCGGCGCAACCTCAACCTCCCTTGAGGTTGCCGTGAGCCATCAAGAAGAAGGAGAAGCCAACCAAGAAGAAGAAGAAGCGGATCACCTCTCCTTCCTTCCCGGAATTTGGATTCCGACTCTTGGTGGTGAGTTTCCTATCTTTTCTCTTGAACTTCTAGTTGTGCCTTTAGAGAATCTAGTAGTTCTTGTCGGCACAAAACTCGTGACTTTGCGAAGTCATCCCGAAGAGAACTCGGCGTGGACGCGAATAGAGGTGGAGCTTCCAAGGGACGCTACGGTTGGATCTCGTCCCTTACTTCGAGTTACGAGAGGTACTTAGTAAATTAGTTTACTTTTCCGCAAAGTTTTAATTTATGATTATATCAACACATCATAAGGTTGCATGCTAGATACGTGGATAAAATAATTTAGGAAATTATTTTATGCTAATTCTTCCGCTGCACGTAAAAATTTAAAATTTTACAAACCCGTATCCTTGTCGACATGCACCCGGTCCCAATAGTGGTATCAGAGTCGGTTAGTGTTCGACATAATCACAAAATTGTTTTGCGGAAAACTTTGTCATGATCTCAATTTTGGAAAAAATTTTCAATTATGGAAACTTTCCAATTATAATAAATTTTAGATTTAGGAATTTCAAAGTTTGGAAATCCTCATGAAATTTCGCAAACGTTTGAAATATCTTAGTTTCTGAAATTTTATGATAATTGTGAAAACTTCCCATCTTTGGAAACTTTCCAATTTTGGAAAATTTTCTATTTTAGAAAATTTCTAATTTTGAAAATATGTAAGTTTTCTTTGTACTCGAAACTTACAATTGTTCTGAAAACCTATTTTGAAATCTTGCGATTTTGGGCACTTTCTTTCGAGAAAGTCTAGACAAATTTATGGATCGTTAATTGACAATTAAATTTGAATTGGTTTTTAAATTGACAACAAAATTCTTTATTTTGGATTGAGCCTCGGGGAGCCATCCAATTTAAAGTTAGTTGTTGTAATTTAATTTCCCAATTTTAAATGAAATTGTCATGTTTAATTTGGTTGCGCTTCCGAAGCGGACCAAATTGGATTTACGACAAATTACTTTTCTTTGGGTATCTGAGCCTCGGGGAGCCACCCTTAGAAAACAATTTGTTGTAATTAATTAAATCCATGAATAAAATATGTTTTAAGAGGTGATGCTCTTACATATTGTTGTCTCCAAAATTAATTAGGAAAATGGTTTCCTATAGAGTTTCTTAATTGAGATTTTCATGAAAATAATATGTGGTTGAATTAAGGGAATTGTCTCTTAATTTAATAAGATTTGATTTAGAGAAATCAAAGTCTTAAACATATTATTTCCGAAATTGATTATGTCAATTTAGGAAATTGTTTCCCAAAACAATTCCTTTAATAAAGTATGAAATTAGAATTAGGAAATCCGGTTCCTAATTCAAATAATGAGACTTGATAACTTAAGTCACATACATACTTTATTAAGGAAATCGTTAGTCATGACATAATGTCATGAATGTGCTTAGAAAAGAAAGGATGAGACCCAAAACCTCTTACAAAATATTAAGGCCAACACCTTCCATTAATATGGTTAGAATCGGAGTTTTGATTCTCGTTTGGGTTGATGGACACATCCATGCCCAGGTTGAACCTCAACATGTTCAAACCATGGAATTAGTTTATGAATAATATAGTTGGAGTCAGAGGTCAATCCTTAGTTTTGGTTGTTGGACACATCCAAGCCTGACTAAACGGTTGAATGAGCTCCAATCATATTAAAACTATTTCTTGATTAATGGGTCAGCCTTAAGCTTGGAGCATCGATTTGTTGTGCTCCAAGCCAAGGTCGATGTAAAGAGAGGTGCAGTTGGGTTGCTATGTATAATGTTGCATACTTGTTAATGAGTTAACAACCCAATGATTTATGCAAACATTCAATTAGTTGAA
>JAGFNQ010006840.1:0-108335 GCA_024364735.1 Boesenbergia rotunda | reverse complement strand
GAGAGATACGGATTTCTCGTAAGTGAATCGAACGACGTGTTACTCATAAGCGATGATGAACCTATCAGTTATGAAGATGTTCTGAAAAGTTCAGAAAGGGACAAATGGCTTGAGGCCATGAAGTCGGAAATGGATTCCATGTACGAAAATCAAGTATGGGACTTGGTTAACCCACCTGAAGGGATTAAGCCCATAGGGTGCAAGTGGGTTTTCAAGAAGAAAACCGACATGGAAGGTAATGTGTTACCTTTAAGGCTAGATTAGTGGCAAAAGGATATCGTCAAAACAAGGAATTGATTATGACGAAACCTATTCGCCAGTAGCTATGCTTAAATCCATTCGGATGCTCCTAGCCATAGCAGCTCATTATGATTATGAGATATGGCAAATGGATGTGAAAACAGCTTTCCTTAATGGAAACCTGCTTGAGGATGTATACATGATACAACCTGAAGGTTTCACATCGGTTGATAAAACCAAAGTATGCAAGCTTCGACGATCCATATATGGACTGAAGCAAGCATCTAGGAGCTGGAACATCCGTTTTGATGAGACAATCAAAGAGTTTGATTTCTCACAAAATCCTGACGAACCTTGTGTGTACAAGAAGGTTAGTGGGAGTGCAGTCGTATTCCTAGTATTATATGTCGATGACATATTACTTATAGGAAACGATATATCAGTCTTACAGACAGTTAAAATTTGGTTGTCCAAAACTTTCTCCATGAAAGACCTGGGAGAAGCAACCTATATCCTTGGGATTAGAATCTATAGAGATAGATCAAAACGGTTGCTTGGTCTTTCGCAGTCTACATATATAGACCGAGTGCTAAAAAGGTTTAGCATGTCGGAATCCAAGAAAGGTTACCTTCCCATCAGGCATGGGATCAACCTTTCAAAGTCTATGTGTCCGCGCACTGAGGACGAGAGGATTTGAATCTAAAAGATTCCCTATGCATCCGCGATAGGATCTATCATGTATGCTATGTTATGTACAAGGCCCGATGTATCGTATGCTTTGAGCGTCACAAGCAGATACCAGTCGGATCCAGGAATGGATCATTGGGCGGCTGTCAAGACAATCCTTAAGTACTTAAGAAAAACTAAGGATGTGTTCCTAATATATGGAGAAGGAGATATGGTAATACGTGGGTATACGGATGCCAGTTTCCAGACAGATAAGGATGACTCCAAATCTCAGTCTGGATACATATTTACTTTGAATGGAGGCGCAGTAAGTTAGAAAAGTTCCAAACAAGACACTGTAGCGGATTCTACCACGGAAGCGGAATATATCGCAGCTTCGGAAGCAGCAAAAGAAGCAGTCTGGATCAAGAAGTTTGTCTCCGAACTTGGCATGGTTCCAACCATTGATGAAGCAGTGCCGATTTACTGCGACAACAATGAAGCTATTGCACAAGCAAAGGAACCAAGGTCTCATCAGCGATCCAAACATGTGCTTCGCCGCTATCATCTGATCAGAGAGATTATAAGTAGGAATGACATACAAATTGAGAGAGTTCCCACTGATAGGAACATAGCGGATCCTTTAACTAAGGCCTTGCCTCAAAACAAGTTTGAGGGTCATGTTAGAGCCTGTGGTATTGGATACCGTAGCGATTGACATTAGGCCATGTGGGAGTTTGTTAGTGATATGAGAGAAGTGTCCTAAGGCAATCGCCTTATGATTGTAAACATTTATTTTAATAAATGATAATTCACTATTTGAGTATACATGTTTGTGTATTTGATTGGGATCATAAACTCATCTACTGAATGTCCGCAATACAACTCACAGCATAAGAGAATTTGTGATGGGATCACAACTTGTGATTATCTCTAAATGTGCAAATGTGAAGTATTGAAAATATCCCTAGTCGATGAATTGATAAAAACGGACACTATCAATTCTGTTGAGACTAGCATGGGTTATTCTCTAATCAGTTGATTCTCACTGGCTGGTGACATTGGGATGTCCGGAGATAAACATGGATGCTAGTTAAGGGAACTAGTTCATTGGAGTGACTAGCTGTAAAACTTCATATGGTTATCTATATAGATATGTCAATAAAGTTCTTACTGCAGCTTAAGTGCGATGTTCCTTTGACTTACGGTGTTCAAGTCATCTTGGTCATGGAGACTTATACTTTAACATCTTAAGCAAGCATCTCCAAGGAGGTGTGGACCCAGGATGATTGGGTATGAGCCGAAGTACCCGAAGATGTTTGAACAGCCTACAAAGGATTCACCACTCCTCGCGAGGAGATGTATACCCAGGCCTATCGCCGGATTGTTACTCAAAACCTCTGGCCAGAGTATATCATGTTTAGAGTGCGAGTCTCTTAAATACATGAGAGTAATTAGAAATCCAAAGGACGAGATAGACACTACTTGGGCTAGGTGTGACGTAGTCAGCCTAGTGGGGACTGACACAAATAGATCGTGTCCTGAACCAAGTGGGTATAAGATGGTGAACAGAATGGGGCACGATTCATTAGAGCTGCTGAAGGGTTTCAGAATTACTTCTGAGGTCAAACCGTTGATCTTTCGATTAATTGGGGGTCATGATGTACTACTAGGTGCCACTCATGATCATTCTATAATTAGTTGATTATAGACGGCCAACATAAATCGAAAGCCTATTTAGTCACACGCACTACGAGTAATCCGAGGGATTTAAAACGAGTTGAAAATTGGATTTTCCAATCAAGAGAAATAAGTCGAATCTGAGTTAATCAGAGGCGCAACGGAAGCTAGAATTGGCTAAGTCTTTTGAAGGTTTATTGGGCGAATTAAATGAGTTTAATTCGCGATGGAAACGGCTTGGTTTGGCCGGCCAAAGAGGGTGTCCACCCTCTTGGTTTGGCCGGCCATTAAAATGGCGATAAAACCAATTTATTTGGTTTAATTAATAAAATAAATCTAGCGCGATTTGTTTTATAAATTATGGATAAATAAATTTGTATAAAGAAATTTATATAAATAATTTTTTAGAAATTTATTCTTTTTATGGAAATTAAAATGATCCATGAAATGGTTTATTTTAATTTTATAAAATCAATTATGAATTGATTTTTTTTCATAATAAGAAAGTTTATAAATTTCTTATAAAATTTATTCCATAATTAAAGGAGAGAATTATTTGTTTTATTATAAAGTTAGTTATAATAAAACTAGGCATAACGGAATTATTCATAAGAAAATTTATAATATAAATTTCTTATAAAAATTAATTCCGTTAATTCCGTTAAAGAGGAGACTTAGCAAGGGAGAGGTTACTATATAAAGGAACCAAAGGCTAGCCTTGAATTCCAATCAATTGAGCAATCAAGAGATTAACCCTCTCTCTCTCTCTCTTATTCTCTTCTTCCCTCTCCCAAGCTAGGGCCGGCGCCCATCTTCCAAGCTAGGGCCGGCGCCCCTTGTCCATGCTAGGGCCGGCGCAACCTCAACCTCCCTTGAGGTTGCCGTGAGCCATCAAGAAGAAGGAGAAGCCAACCAAGAAGAAGAAGAAGCGGATCACCTCTCCTTCCTTCCCGGAATTTGGATTCCGACTCTTGGTGGTGAGTTTCCTATCTTTTCTCTTGAACTTCTAGTTGTGCCTTTAGAGAATCTAGTAGTTCTCGTCATCACAAAACTCGTGACTTTGCGAAGTCATCCCGAAGAGAACTCGGCGTGGACGCGAATAGAGGCGGAGCTTCCAAGGGACGCTACGGTTGGATCTCGTCCCTTACTTCGAGTTACGAGAGGTACTTAGTAAATTAGTTTACTTTTCCGCAAAGTTTTAATTTATGATTATGTCAACACATCATAAGGTTGCATGCTAGATACGTGGTTAAAATAATTTAGGAAATTATTTTATGCTAATTCTTCCGCTGCACGTAAAAATTTAAAATTTTACGAACCCATATTCTTCTCGACATGCACCCGGTCCCAACAGTTGGGAAGCAAGTAAATCCCATGAGTTATTGCTGTGTTTTTTGTATTTTATATTCTGCTGCGTACTAACACTCTGATAGCAAGAACGAACGAACAAACGATGAAGTTCCACTAAAAGAATACAAGTCGATATTCACCCCTCCCTCTATCGACGCCACCGATCTACAATTGGTATCAGAGCGAGTGGCTCTGATCGAACACACCGTCGAAGGAGCAAGAAGGCAAGGAATTGTGGGGGAGAAAAGGGTCAAAAAGGTATATTTTTAAAAGTTTAATTTTCAATTTCATATAATTAGTTTCAAGTGTAGGGAGAGAGGGCACTATAAAAACTAGTGTCCTACTCGTAAGACTCGTACATCACCACCGACGGCAACTGAGGTACCAACGTTAGGAGCCCGGAGGGACAAGAGCCACATCATATGCTTTCGTGCCAAAACTACGGGCACTACAAGAGTCAGTGTCTAAACTAGTGGATAAGTAGGTCCAAAACGGCAGGAAATGGGAAAAAGGTAAAGAAGGTACGAAATTTTAATTCTTACAGTAATATTCCTGTCAATTTAGATTCAAATGTATATGATAATTTTCTTTCCAAAAATAATCCTATGCATGCAAACTTAACATTTAATTTTTCAGATAAATTGGATTTTTTGTATGGTAAGCTAAATATCTTGCATGATAAATTAGCTAGTAATAGTACCAAATCAAACATTGATAATGGTAGAATATTGATTATTAATTCTTAATCTTTAATATTAATGCTAATTTTAGAAATTAATTCTAATATTTTACTGCTAATTTAACTAATGTTGAAGATAACAATGAAACTGTAATTAATAATTCTAAAAATAATAATCAAACTGTAATTAATAATTCTGAATACAATATTAAAACTATAATTAATAATTTTGAATATAATACTCAATCTTCTATTAATATTTTTGAAAATAATGTTCAACCTTTAATTAATAATGATTCAAATATGTTTGAAGATAATGATGAAATTTTAATTAACAATTCTCAAGATAATTCTAATAAGCTTAAAGATAATTGTAAATCCTTAATTAATTATTCTACTTATTTTGAAGATAATGATACAACCTTAATTAGCAATCCTAAAAATTATTCTACTTATTTTGAAGATAATGATACAACTTTTATTAATTTTGAATATAACTCTGAAGATGAAGAAGAATATGATTCTGAAGCTAAAGATGAATTTATTAAAATTGAACTTATAATTAAAAATGCTACAAGAATTCAAATAAAACAGAAATATTAAATAAATTGAAAACTTAAAAATAAAAGAAATAATAGATGAATCAGAATTTTTCGAATTAATGAAAATGATGCAATTAATTCCAAAATTATTATTCAAATCTTAAAAACTTCAATCTTAATTAAATCTTAAATTCAAATTCAATTATTAAAAACTTCAATCTTATTTAATCACAATTCTTAAAAACTTAAATCTTTATTAATAATTCAAATCTTAAATCCTAATTTAATTTTTAAAAATTTAAATCTTAATTAATCACTCAAATCTTAAATCCTAATTTAACTCGTAAAAACTTAAATCTTAATTAACCACTCAAATATTAAATATTAATTTAATTTTTAAAAAACTTAAATATTAATTAATCACTCAAATCTTAAATCCTAATTTAATTCTTAAAAACCTAAATCTTAATTAATAATTCAAATCATAAATCCTAATTTAATTTTTAAAAATTATATCTTAATTAATAATTTAAATCTTAAATTCTAATAATTCTTAAAATATTAAAGCTAATTGAATAAATTTAAATTTTAATTAAAAATTCAATTTTAATTAGAAACTCAATCCTTAATTCAAAATTCAAATTCATAAACTAAATTTAAATTAATTACCTTCAATTATGAAACTAATTAAAATTCTACCCAACTAAAACATTAAGGTTAATAATAATAATAAATATGTCAAAGTGGGTTGACATATTCACGGGTTCACACGTTTTGTATCAAAAATTATCATATTCTTTCAAAAATATTTTTCTAAAATATGCGTTAATTGCTCTTATGATATAGATAAACTCTAAAAACATATAAGAAGTTTTCCTTATTATCTGCAAGGATTCCTAAGATTGTGTTAGAATTAGGGGTAGTCCTAATCAAAAGAATAATTAATTTCTAATTACTTCAAAATATTTCTTAAAATTTTTTTTGTAATTCTTTTCGTTTGAATCAAACCCTAAGACTCAGAGGAAGATTAACTTGTGACCAACAAGCTTCCTAGGACTGTGTCAGATTTAGGGGGAGGTTCAAATTTGACCAACAAGCTTCCGGTCGATTTAACCATGACCCATAATTACCGCAATGGTTCGGATTTAATGGCTGCATGGACCGTTGCAAGGGTTATCCTATAACCAACAATTAGGGGGACGTGGCGATGATCGTGGGGACACGTGCGACTGCCGCCTCAGGTATAAAAGGTACTCCAACCCCTCCGATAAAGGGGGTTATGCACTCTCTAACTTAGACATTCTCCTTGCTTTCTTCCATCTCCTATACTGCGGCACTAACTTGAGTGTCGGAGCGGGCTCCGCCGGACAACCTCCGGTGTGTTCCCATTAACGCTCGTGTTAATCTCGCAGGATAGAAGTTCTTCCCCCAGCGTCAGCATCCGTGTGGACGAGCTTTTCCTCTCTCATCGTCATCCTGGTGGATTGAACTTTGGTGACTAGCCGTCGACGTTGATTCCTTCCGGAACAATTTTGGCACCGTCTATGGGAAACCAATAATGGAGCACCGATGGCAAAGCCGGTGGGACAATCCATCGTCCTGACAAAAGAGGAACTAGATTGCTTGGTGGCCAATGCCATCAAAGGGGCACTCCAACAGCATCAAATGGAGGCAGCTGCTTCATAGCGAGGGGCTTCGGGGCATGAGGAGATCCCCGTAATCTCTGGGGGTGCTACCAGAGGGGACCCCAACCGTGCGAGGAAAACTTGCACTCAGCAAGTGGAGAATTATCCCATAATCTCCTTTAGCCAAAAGATCTGGAAGACACAGAAGCCCCCCCATAAGGACGCCCTGGTAATTCTTGTGCATGTCACAAATTATGAGGTCAAGTGTGTCTTCGTGGATGTTGGAACTTGGATGGCTAGAGAGGGGGGGTGAATATAGCCAGACACTTGAACTTTAGAACTTTTTAAATTTCTGCACTTCAGAGGTTAGGCAGCAGCAGAAGCAAACCAAAAATAGAAACTAAGTAACAACACAAAACGCTAACAAAGAGGATTTACAATGTTCGGGGATAACTTGCCCCTACTCCTTGGCGTGCCCTTAAGGTGGGCGATCCCTTGATCGTCGACAGATCAAGCCCCGAAAAATTGGATAAAATGCAACCTCCTTCTCAGTGGAGTAATTCTCCACAGCGTTTCAAGATGATGAAGTATTAAGTATAGGAAACACAAGAAGGATCTTACTGAGCACTAAGAACTGCAAGAACACAAGCAAACTCCTCACCGAGCTCAACTCAGCGCAGATCTCACCAAGAACTCCCTTCTTCGTGTCTTCTCGATGATGGACTCGCTAAGCTTCTTGTTTCTTCTTCCCAAGTGCTCAAGTATCACAAGGTTACTCAAGATTCACAGTAGAGTAATCACACAAGTGTAGAGCCAAAGCTTTTCGATGTTGAGAACAAGAACTCTAGCACTTCGTCAAAAACTCTACTCAGCTCTTCTCCGCTACACAGCTTAACCAGCTTCCATCGCCAGGTCACACGCTCCTCTGCAGCAGCTTCCAGCTGCTCACCTACAGCAGCCAGCTACCCCTGAACTCATCTGGAGTCACTGAACCCCTCCAGTCGAGCCTCAGGTCATCAGCTCCTTAGCAGCTGCAGCTCACGCCAAAGATGTTACGACCTGCGGAAGCAAACGGACAAACTGCTGTAGCGAAATCCTTCGTTTGACTTCCCTTGGATGATCTCTAAGTCACCTGCACACTTAGCAACACATTAGAGCAGCAAATCAATAGAAGATTAAAGCATCAGAACATATCAGTGGTGTATCATTGAAATCAGAGTGCGATTAGACCGATCAGAGCGTCTGACAGCGTGTTTGAATTAAAGTGATCGGTCACCGGACCGATCAGAGAGCCTCATGATCGGTCAGCAGACCGATCACGGTGGGTTCAGACCTGATCAGGCTCCATCCTGATCAGTCCCCAACGCGTAATCAGAAATCGCGACTTCTCCGGGACCGATCACCAGGCCGATCTCAAGTCGTGGATCGGTCACCAGACCGATCCACCCCTTTGCAGGCTATTTCTTAGTTTCGCAGTCCAACCCTCCTGATCGGTCACCAGATCGATTAGGGCATGCTCAGACCGATCAAGCTCCGTCCTGATCGGTCATAGTGAGGAACTCGCGATATTTGATCATTCACCAGAATGATCTGAACAATGTTCTAGCTCGGTCACCGGACCGATCAGGAGCTGAGTAGTAGGGTTCCCAAAAACCCACTGTATGCTCCCTGATCGGTCACGGATCAGGAGCAAGGAAGTGAGTGAACTGTTTGCTCCCTGATCGGTCACCAGCCCGATCAGTAGTTGATCAGTAGGTTTGCCAAAGTCACCGTATATTCCCTGATCGGTCACCAGACCGATCAAACATTGCTGGATCGGTCACCAGACCGATCCACGAGGGAACTCCGTGCCAACTTCCTGATTGGTCACCAGACCGATCTAGGCAAGGCCAAACCCACTCTAAGTCAAGGAACTGGCTCCCAGCCTCCCCTGACTCGTGCTCAGTCCCGCGGACCAAGACTCCATGCCCAGTCTCACTCACCGGGACTTCAACCTAGCCCTCCAAGCTAGGACTTGGCCCTCCAAGTTGGGATTTCATCCAACCTAGCCCTCCAAGCTAGGACCTGGCCCTCCAAGTGGGATTTCATCAACCTAGCCCTCCAGGCTAGGACCTGACCCTCCAAGCCAGGACTTTTCACACCTAACCCTCAAGGTTAAAACTTTTCCACACCTAGCCCTCCAAGCTAGGATTTTTCCACACCTAACCCTCCAGGTTAGGACTTTTCACACCTAGCCCTCCATGCTAGGATTTTTCCACACTTAACCCTCCAGGTTAGGACTTTTCACACCTAGCCCTCCAAGCTAGGATTTTCTCACACCTAACCCTCCAGGTTAGGATTTCATCAAACCTAGTTCCACTAGGTATGCCTAGTCCACAACCAGGACTTAATCACAATCATCTCATCAACTTAAACTAAAATCGATGTCAACACCAAAACAACAATCAGGCTCAGACTGCATCAACAATCTCCCCCTTTTTGTTGTTTGACAACCGATTTTATGTTTAGGGATTTGAAATCAATAATTGCAAATCTCACACTCATAGGGGAATCAAGATCCTCCCCCTACTCAGAATTATCCCAAACTTAACCAACCACACTCTCCCCCTTTGTTAAACACCGAAAAGGGTCTAGAGGGGTTGTTACGTTTAAAAATAAAACCTCCCCCTCAATCCTAGGGGTTATCCCAAATCAACAAAGAGTATGAAAAATTTGAGGGTTATATGAAAAACATATGACTAGTATAATGTTGGTGCAGGAAGCACCATATCGAACCTTGTTTTGATATTGGCAAAGGGTTCAAAGTTAGGTATTATTGGTGATCTAATGTTGTTACTCATGTGTGCAGAAAAGTCCTAGAGAAGGACTGCTAGGCACCTGGTGAAGGACTGCCAGGAAACAAAGTCCTAGCGAAGGGCTGCTAGGCACCTGGCGAAGGACTGCAAGGAAACAAAGTCCTAGCGAAGGGCTGCTAGGCACCTGGCGAAGGACTGCCAGGATACAAAGCCCTAGCGAAGGACTGCTAGGCACCTGGCGAAGGAATGCTAGGATATAAGTCCTAGCGAAGGACTGCTAGGCACCTGGCGAAGAAATGCCAGGATACAAAGACCTGGCGAAGGACTGCTGGGCACCAGGCGAAGGACTGCTTGGTACTGAAGACTTGGAGAAGGACAGCTGGGCACCTGGCGAAGGACTGCTGGGCAAAAGTCCAACCGGAGGAGCCGGTTGGCAACAGGTAAATTCTCCTGAGAGGAGTAGGTGAGGACGCGTTCCCCGTCGAGGGAACAGTAGGCGTCGGTTCGACCTAGGGTTCCATTTTGGAGACCCAAAGTCAGAACCAAGACAGCTACGGCTGTAAGACTCACTAACATATTTGCTCTATCTTGTTTGGTACTAACCCTGGATGCAGGACCGAAGGAACGAGTGTCTGCAGCTCAGAAAGCCTCAAAGGAGTGAGGCAGCAACTGGGTTGGGCGCCCGGAAGGACTCGGGCGCCCTATGTACAAGACAAACATGTGTTCAGCAAAAGTACGCTTCGGAAGCTCACTGGGCGGGGCGCCCCCATGCTCCCAGGCGCCTCGGATGCTCTGGGTGCCCCGGACTCAAGCCAACGAGGTGGATAGAATCAAGCCAGCGAGAAGCCAGCGAGACCATATCAACCCGGGCGCCCCCTGCATCCCGGGCGCCCCCGGTCAAACCTCAGCCTGATCCTGGAGGTATAACGGCTGACCGAGACTTGTCTGGATCGGCTGACACGTGGGGGGGGCGCCCACAACGTTCAGGGCGCTCCGGGAGGCTATAAAAAGCCCCTCGATCCCAAGGCTTCAACAATCACGACTTCCAACGCCAATACGCTCTTCTACTCAAGCGCTCTGCTCCGGAAACCTCCCAACTCGAGATACAAGCGCCGACGACGTCCCGCTGCTCTGAAGTACAATACACACCGGACGTCGGTAACGAAGAGCTGACTTTTTAAAGTTTACTGTACTACTATTGTAACATCCTTCTGTAAACCTTTTTGCGCACATATAGAATTGCCCGCAGTAAACGGTTAACAACCGTGGGCCTTGGACTAGGAGCCGAGCGCGACTCCGAACCAAGTAAAATCTTGGTGTTTGTGTGTTGTTTAGTTTTAATTTTTTCGCTGCGTATTCTCTTTTTCAATCCGAAACGACTTACGATATTCACCCCCCCTCTATCGTTTTCTCTCGATCCAACATATAAGGCATGGCAAAACAATCATATGTATCATATGAACATGGAGTAAGCATATACGCATAGCAGTGCATAATATAGCGAGGCATACATGAAGATATCTATCATAGAGTCAGATGCACAACACAGCATCAAAAATATAGTCATGATAGTCAAGTCAAAATAGTCATCACAAATCATGAAACCCAGATCAAATCAATCAAGAGGGTCGTCATCAGATGTATCATCAATATCTATAACGCTCCCTGGTGCAGTGCTACTGGAAGGTGTCGCTCCAGATGATGAAGGCTGGTATGGATGACCAGCTGCCCAACTGTGCCACTCCTCGTGCCAAGTCTCCTACCGGGAGCGAATCCCAGAAACGTCAGACTCGATCGCCAGCAGTCTGCGGTCAAAAGCCTGAAACTCAGAGCGGACCTCCTCTCTCCACATCTCTGAGACATGCAGACCATGCTGAATCGTCTGCTCTAGCTCAGCAATCTGCCAGCAAAGGTCAGGATCCGACTCATAGTAGCCCTCTGCAGCAGAGGGCGGCTCCTGATGTATCTGATCATGGGCTGCTCTCGGTAACTCCCCTACACGTCTTCTATCCTTCCACCTCAGCCCATGCGGTCCGACAACAATGCCAAACTGGGCCAACATGCGTCGGTCAAGTCGGCAGTCCTGCTGAACCATAGGTACGATGCTGCCCTGTGAGACGTCGACACCAAACGAATGCAGCCAGGTAGTAATGATATGTCCAAATGGCATGTAAACTGTTTGTCCGTACATCTGACTGTAGGTAATGATGGAGAAATAGATGGTAGTCACTAAGTCAAAGTCTAACTGCTGATGCATCCCATAGAGATCAAGCAGTGGAATGAGTGAATCTCATCTAAGTGCTTCGAAGTAGTAGGGATGAGACAGTTAGTGATGATCTTAAACAAGACATAATCAACGGGGGAAAGGCGGAGAGCAACAAATGTGGGGAAATCACTATTGCGCTCACCGGGACCCCCTGGCCTGGGATGGCTGAAGAAGTACTCGTAGATAGAATCAGGAGTGACTCCATCGAAAGGAACCGGTAGTGGATCCGGAAGATAAGGGTAGAGTGGAAAGTCATTATCTGTTTGGCGACAGCCAATAATCGTAGTGAAAGCAGATAGATCAAAATTAAGGTCGATACTGGCGACACGGGTCCTCCATCTCGTACCCTCTCCACTGACCATGTTGTTATAGAATTCGGAGACCAAATTAAAGTAGATTGGCCTCTCAAGGAAAAGAATGGATTGAAGTTCGTAGTGCTCAATGATTTGTCATACTGACGGACAATGTTCGTAAATGAATGCTTGGTTCACAGTCCGACAGGGCATGAGTTTGAAAGTGTGATATTGAAAGGCTAGTGCGTAATGAATATTTTGAAATCTGCTATGAGGGGATTTGAAGAGGATGAGGGAGCTCTGGATCGTGAGCCACCCTCAGAAGGCTCTTTGCCTTTGGAGGACCCTTCAGTGGGTTCCTTTCCCTTGGATGACTTTCTAAAAAGGTGGAATCATTTGGTCAAATTAATCACGATGATGATCACAAGATGATATGGTCAAGATTAGGTTTAATCAGTAGGGTTAAAATCATGGGAAGGTCACGATATAAAAATGGAATCGATTAAATCATGATACAAAGAATTGATCAATCACAGTAAAGATCATGGCAAGAAGGGTCACGGCAGAATCATAGGGTCACGGCACAAGACACGCCACATGATAAAAGTCATGATTAACCCAAATACATGATTGATGAAGTAATTTGTAACGAAACAAGAACTTACTTAGGTGGCATGTGTGTGAGATTCGCACGAGTTGATAAACGCAGAAGCTCGACAGGAACTCTCACCCAGGAAAAAGAACTCTCGCGCACAAGGAGAAGATCGCACGCGCAGGAAAAGCTCAGGCACAAGAGGAGGAAGAGAGGGGTTTCAGCGCTGAGAGGATTCAGCGATGAGGACTTTCGGCGCTAGGGCTTGGGAAGGTAAGGTTTACACGAAGTTAATAGGTTGGTGGATCGGTCCACCAACCGCAATTTAATGTGATCGAATGGATCACCGTTCGATCTGGGAACGCCCAGACCGATCAGGCTCTAGCCTGATCGGACTGGCTTAGTCCTAATCGGTCGGGCGACCGATCAGGAAGACTCCTGATCGATCGGCTGATCGATCAGGGAGCGAATAGTGGGTTTGCGTGATTTTTCGTGAGCCTCCTGATCGGTCTGTGGACCGATCACCACAGTGATCCAGATCGGTCTGTGGACCGATCCAGGCCAACATAGAGAGATTGTAGAAGGGTATCGCAATTCGGCTGGATCGGTTAGTTGGACCGATCAGACATGCTCCTGATCGATCCGGTGACCGATCAGGCTCCTGAATTTTCCTGATACGATCTGAAATTTCAGATTCAGACTCCCTAACGATTTCTGATAAGATCAGATGAAAATCATCGATATTGGAAGTGATCCCTTGACTATAATTGATCCTTTAACCAGGATCAAAGGTCCTTATTGATTTAACAATCACTTTGCTCCACCCAAGTGGAGTCAAACTCAATCAACAAGCATCCACTCAATTTCAACCATGTTTGTATCGATATAAGGTCTCCAATCAAGTTTCCTTGATTGGAATGTCCAAGTATGATCATGGAGCCAAGTACACATGTGTTATGCATTGGTTTCCCCATACTTGGTCACCGTAGTGATTATTGTCTCGTCAACCTAATTTCTCAAGGGATGCAATGACATTTCGAGAAATTAAGTTGATCCTAGCATCTCACCCCATTTCTAGCAAACAAAAATGTTTTGGTAAACCTTATAGTTTGTGTGAGATGTCCCCAAGTTACCCAATAATTGTTCCCAACAATTTAGAAATAATCATGAAGGGTTTTGAATGCATTTTAATCTTATGAAGCGCGACACATTCCCAATTCCCTTCGTAAGAAGCTAAACTCATTCTCGGGGAGTGGTTTAGTGAAAATGTCTGCTAGATTTAATTTGGACTCTACATGTGAGAGTACAATGTCTCTTCTAGCAACATGATCCCTAATAAAGTGGTGACGCACTTCAATATGCTTTGTCCTAAGAATGATGGACTGGATTCTTTGTTAGGTTAATTGTGCTAATGTTGTCACACAACATTTGCACACCCTTATAGCTTAATCCATAGTCTCTAGAGTATGAATCATCCACAACAATTGCGATACACTCTCTCCCATGGCGATATATTCTGCCTCGGTCGTGGAGTGAGCAACACAATGTTGCTTCCGACTTGACCAACTAACTAGAGATGAAACTAAGAATTGGCAGCCCCCACTTGTGCTTTTCCGATCCAACTTGCATCCAGCGTAGTCGGAATCGATGTAGCCAATTAGGTCAAATGATTCGGTACGGGGGTACCAAAGTCCAACTCCAATTGTGCCCTTAAGGTATCTCAAAATTCTTTTAACAGCAATTAAATGAGATTCCTTGGCACAAACTTGATACCTAGTGCACATACCCACAACAAAAAGTATATCAGGTCGACTAGCTGTGAGGTATAGCAAACTACCAATCATGCTCCGGTATCGAGTTAAGTCAACAGGTTTACCACTCTCATCCTTGTCTAATTTTGTGTTTGTAGCCATGGGAGTGGTAACTTCCTTCGAATCACTCATGTTGAATTTTCGGAGCATCTCTTGAGTGTACTTCGATTGGTGCACATGGATCCCATCTCGGGTTTGTTTGATTTCGAGTCCAAGGAAGAAAGTCAACTCTCCCACTAGACTCATTTCAAATTCACTCTCCATGTGTCCAATAAATTTATTTAAATAGCCCTTATTGTTTGAGCCACAAATAATGTCATCGACATATACTTGGGTTACAAATATATTATCACCATCTCTTCGTAGAAATAGTGTAGGGTTTATTTGGCCTCTAACAAAGCCTTTTTCAATTAAAAATGTCGACAACCACTCATACCAAGCTCGGGGTGCTTGTTTAAGGCCATAAAGTGCCTTTTTGAGCTTGAACACGTGGTTTGAGAATTCGGTACTCTCAAACCCCGGAGGTTGTTCGACATAGACCTCTTCTCTTATTAAACCATTTAGAAATGCCGATTTGACATCCATTTGATAAAGTTTGAAACCTCGATGTGCTACAAATGCGAACATCAATCGGATGGACTCTAATCGTGCCACGGGAGCATAGGTCTCATCATAATCAAGGTCTTTAACTTAACTGTAGCCCTTGGCTACTAAGCGTGCCTTATTTCTTATGATTTGCCCCTTATAGTTCAATTTATTTTTGAAGACCCATTTGGTTCCAATAATGGTGGTCTTCTTCGGTCTAGGGACTAAATCCCAAACTTGGCTTCTTTCAAATTGATCTAGTTCATCTTGCATGGCAATGATCCAATCGGGATCATTTAATGCTTCGTCAATTTTTCTAGGTTCAATTTTGGAAATTAGGGCAACTTCATTAGCCTCATTCCGGAAGAATGATCTAGTCCTAACCCCATGATGGATGTCTCCAACAATTTGGTCTTGGGGATGACTAGAGGCTAACCTAGTTGTCCTTGGTGTAGGTGGTGCTTCTTGAATGGTGTCACTAGACACAAGCTCAGACTCAGGATCCGGCTGATCTATGGGTTGTCTAGGCTCACCATCATCAGACTCATCACCACCATCTACAACATTTGGACTTTTATCCAAACCTAGTTGCCTGAGTTCGAATTGAGCTCCTCCAACATCTTCTGAATGATCATTTACTTTGGGAATTTCCTCAAAAACAACATCAGAAGACTCTTCAACCAATCTAGACTTCTTATTGTAGACTCTGTAAGCTTTGCTAATGAGGGAGTACCCGACCAGTATCCCTTCATCAGCCTTTGCCGTGAACTTTCCAAGGTGGTCCTTGGTGTTTAGAATAAACACCTTACAACCAAACACCCTAAAATGTTTAACTGTTAGTGGTTTTCCAAACCAAAGTTCATGAGGAGTCTTTCCTAAGAATCTATGGATGAGGATTCGATTTTGCACGTAACAAGCTGTGTTTACAGCTTCGGCCCATAAGTAGCTCAGTAAGGAGTACTCATTGAGCATGCTTCGTGCAGCCTCTTGTAAGACCCGGTTCTTCCTCTCCACAACACCATTTTGTTGTGGTGTTCTAAGAGTAGAGAACTCGTGTCTATACCCTCTATCTTGACAAAACTCTAAAAATCGTTGGTTTTGAAATTCACCTCCATGATCACTTCTTATTGTTTTAATAGTTGGTGATTTCTCATTTTCAACTCTTCTACAAAAAGAAATGAAAACATCTAAGGTTTGGTCCTTATATTTTAGAAAATATGTCCATGTATATCTAGTAAAATCATCAATGATAACAAAACAATATCTACTACCATTCAAGGATATAATAGTGCTACAATCAAACAAGTCCATATGAAGTAAATCCAATGCGGTAGAAGTACTTATAGTGCTTTTACCTTTATGTGTAGATTTTGTTTGCTTACCCATTTGACATGCATCACAAAGTTTGTCCTTTTCATACTTGATGCTTGGTAAGCCACGAACTAATCCCTTGTTGGCTAACTTTCGGATATTCTTCATGTTCTCGTGTGCTAGTCTCCGGTGCCAAAGGGTGGACTCATCTTCTCTTGACATGAGACACTTAGCAAAAGCATTAGTAGCACTTTTAAAGGAAACTTGATAAATGTTATCTACTCTTGTTCCTACTAGTACCGTGTCAAAGTTGTCATGTTGTCTAACTAGACATTGACTTGATTGGAAATCAATTGTGTAACCCACATCACACAATTGACTGACACATAGGAAATTAAATGTCATCCCCTTGACTAGAAGGACATTCTAATCCTAAGACATTCAGATATTTGAATGTCTTATATTCCTATGACCTTAAGACTACCATTGTTACCAAAGGAAACATTACCTCTACTTTTTTTTGAAGGTAGTAAATAATGATCTATCCCCGGTCATGTGTTTGGAGCAGCCACTATCAACGAACCAAGTTGATAGATGCTCCCCTCAATCACAACCTACACAATTCAAAAAATAGAAGATTTAGGTACCCAAATTTTGGAACCTAAACCACCTACTAAGCAAGACTTAGGCACCCATGCCTTGACTACTTTCCTTTGAACCCTAGGTGTCTTAGATTGTCTAACATCAGTCCTAGACATTAGGGACACAAATGATGGTTCTTTGGGTCAGTAACCAATACCGGCCCTATTGTAGACTGCCCTTTGGGCATTTAGGATCATGTCTAGAGTCTTTGAGCTAGTTGAGAATTTCTCAAGAATACTCTTGAGTCTCTCAACTTCACTCTTCAAAGATTTGTTTTCATCCTCTAACATTTCTACATGTAAGTCATCAATATCCTCATCCTTAGAGGATTTTAATTGTTCAACCTCTACTTTCAATGATTTAACTTTTCTTTTTGACTTTTTCAACAAATCGGTTAAGCATGCAATTGTTCTATAGCATTTATCGAGTTCGGGAGTAATTACCTCTTCATCATCCGAAGACGATGAAGCTGCGTTTGATGAGTCACTCGATTCATCACTGCTTTCTTGATCTTCCAATGCTATGAGTGTCACATGCCGTGTACTCTTTTCATCCTTCTCTTCATCGGATGAACTTGAGGAGGATTCATCCCATGTAGGCCTTCTTCTTCTTCTTGGATTTTTCCTCCTTCTTCTTGAGCTTGGGCAGTCCTTCTTGAAGTGCTCTTTCTTGCTACACTCATAACATGTAATGTTAGATTTATCAATCTTAACTTCACTAGGGTTACCTTTACCCTTGAAGCGCCGACTCTTCCTCATCATTCTTCTAACAAAATTTGCCATTTCAGAGGAAGAAGACCCGCTGCCATCTTCCTTGGACTCGGTTTCGGATTCGGAATGAGGATGAAGATGAAGAGACTTCCTTCTCCTTCTTCTTCTCCTTCTTCTTCTTAGTATTTTCTCCTGCAACTATGACAATCCCCTTCTCCTTGGGGCCTTTGTTAGCCATCTCATGTAGCTCCATTTCACAAAATAAATCATCTAACTTTACAATTGATAAATCCTTAGAAACTTTGTAGGCATCCACCATAGATGACCACAAAGCGTTCCTTAGAAAAGCTTTCAACACATACCTCACAAGGTCGCGGTTCTCGACCTTTTCATCAATAGAGTGGAGACCATTGAGGACTTCCTTGAACCGACTATGTAGTTCACTCACCGTTTCACTCTCCTTCATGGAGAGGTTTTGTAGTTGGTTGAGGAACAAGCCGCTCTTGGCGATTCTTGAATCTCGGGTACCCTCGTGGAGTTCGATAAGTTTATTCCACAAATCCTTTGCACTTGTAAAGGGACCAACCTTGATGAGTTGGTCTTTGTTCATGCCACATTGCAAAGTCACCACCGCCTTCGCGTCGGCTTCACTCTTCCTTGTTTGCTCAGCCGATCAACGCCAAGATTCCAATTCTTTTCCTTCATCATCCTTTGGAGGGGAAAAACCCTCCTTCACAGCGAACCAAGTGTTGATGTCGATCTGAGATAGTACTCCATCTTCGACCTCCAATATTGAAAATCTGAACCATCGAAGAAGGGTGGTCGAGTGGTACTAAAATCTTCTCTCAAAGCCATTGTTGATAGCTCTCGGTTGTTAATCCGCTTGAACAAAGCCCCAAGCTCTAATACCACTTGTTGGAACTTGGATGGCTAGAGAGGGGGGGTGAGTATAGCCAGACACTTAAACTTTAGAACTTTTCGAATTTCTACACTTCAGAGGTTAGGCAGCAGCGGAAGCAAACCAAAAACAGAGACTAAATGCAGAAACTAAGTAACAATACAAAACGCTAACAAAGAGGATTTACAAGGTTCGGGGATAACTTGCCCCTACTCCGGCGTACCCTTAAGGTGGGCGATCCTTGATCGTCGGCAGATTAAGCCCTGGAAAATCCGGATAAAATGCAACCTCCTTCTCGGTGGAGTAACCTCTCCACAGCGTTTCAAGATGATGAAGTATTAAGTATAGGAAACACAAGAAGGATCTTACTGAGCACTAAGAACCACAAGAACACAAGCAAACTCATCACCGAGCTCCACTCAGCGCAGATCTCACCAAGAACTCCCTTCTTCGTGTCTTGTCGTTGATGGACTCACCAAGCTTCTTATTTCTTCTTCCCAAGTGCTCAAGTATCACAAGGTTGCTCAAGATTTACAGTAGAGTAATCGCACAAGTGTAGAGCCAAAGCTTTTCGATGTTGAGAACAAGAACTCTAGCACTTCGTCAAAAACTCTGCTCAGCTCTTCTCCGCTACACAACTTAACCAGCTTCCATCGCCAGGTCTCACGCTCCTCTACAGCAGCTTCCAGCTGCTCACCTACAGCAGCCAGCTACCCTGACCTCATCTGGACTCACTGAAACCCCTCCAGTTGAGCCTCAGGTCATCAGCTCCTTAGCAGCTGCAGCTCGTGCCAGAAGACGTTACAACCTACGGAAGCAAACGGACAAACCTGCTGTTGCGAAATCCTTCATTTGACTTCGCTTGGATGATCTCTAAGTCACCTGCACACTTAGCAGCACATTAGAGCAGCAAATCAACAGAAGATCAAAGCATCAGAACATATCAGTGGTGTATCAGTGAAATCAGAGTGCGATCAGATGCGATTATAGCGTCTGACAGCGCATTTGAATTAAAGTGATCGATCACCGGACCGATCAGAGAGCCTCCTGATCGGTCACCAGACCGATCAGGGTGGGTTCAGACCAATCAGGCTCCATCCTGATCGGTCCCCAACGCGTAATCAAAAATCGCGACTTCTTCAGGACCGATCATCAGACCGATCCCAAGTCGTGGATCGGTCACCAGACCGATCCACCCCATTGCAGGTTGATTTCGTAGTTTCGCAGTCCAACCCTCCTGATCGGTCACTAGACCGATCAGGGCATGCTCTGACCGATCAGGCTCCGTCCTGATCGGTCATAGTGAGGAACTCGCGATATTTGATCGTTCACCAGAATGATCTGAACAGTGTTCCAGATCGGTCACCGGACAGATCAGGTGCTGAGTAGTAGGGTTCCCAAAAACCCACTGTATGCTCCCTGATCGGTCACCGGACCGATCAGGAGCCAGGCAGTGAGTGAACTGTATGCTCCTTGATTGGTCACCAGACCGATCAGGAGTCGATTAGTAGGTTTGCCAAAGTCACCGTATGTTCCCTGATCGGTCACCAGACTGATCAGACATCGCTGGATCGATCACCAGATCGATCCACGAGGGATCTCCATGCCAACTTCCCTGATAGGTCACCAGACTGATCCAGGCAAGGCCAAACCCACTCTAAGTCAAGAGAACTGGCTCCCAGCCTCTCCTGACTCGTGCTCAGTCCCCCGGACCAAGACTCCATGCCCAGTCTCACTCACCGGGACTCCAACTTAGCCCTCCAAGCTAGGACCTGGCCTTCCAAGCCGGGATTTCATCCAATCTAGCCCTCCAAGCTAGGACCTGGCCCTCCAAGCCAGGATTTCATCATCCTAGCCCTCCAGGCTAGGACCTGCTCCTCCAAGCCAAGACTTTTCACACCTAACCCTCCAGGTTAGGACTTTTCCACACCTAGCCCTCCAAGCTAGGATTTTTCCACACCTAACCCTCCAGGTTAGGACTTTTCACACCTATCCCTCCAAGCTAGGATTTTTCCACACCTAACCCTTCAGTTAGGACTTTTCACAGCTTGCCCTCCAAGCTAGGATTTTCTCACACCTAACCCTCCAGGTTAGGATTTCATCAAACCTAGTTCCACTAGGTATGGCTAGTCCACGACCAGGACTTAATCACAATCATCTCATCAACTTAAACTAAAATCGGTGTCAACACCAAAACAACAATCATGTCAGACTACATCAACAGTGGATACAGGTAGTTTTGTGAACATCTTGTACAAGGCTGCTCTGGATCAGTTGCAGATTGACGAGGATGAATTGCTTTCGGTTTCGACCCCGCCCTTCGATTTTGCTGGATATCGAGTACAATCGGTAGTGCAGATTACCCTATCACTGTCTTGGGCAGGGACACTCTAGAGAAGACGAGGACTCTTTCCTAGTCTTGGATGCTCCTTCATCCTACGATGCCATCTTGGGATGCCAGGCGCTCAGTATATTCCGAGTGGTGGTCTCTGTCTACCACCCGAAAATCATATTTCCAGTAGGTGATCAAGTAGCTAAAGTTAAAGGAAACCAATGGGTGTCTGGGCAATGTTGCAGCAGAGGAGTCAGATTGGAATTGAGCTAGAACTCGAAATCCTATGAAGCCATACAAATTAATCTCGCCGACCCGCGAGAAGATGAAGGATCCAAAGAAGAAAGGAGGGAGGTCGGGAGTGATGAGGTCCAGATTCACCCTCAACACGAGGGGGGACTTACGAGGATCACCACCGACCTGCACCAGAACTAAGAGGTCGTCTATTAGACTGCCTGCAGAGCCATAAAGATGTCTTCGCCTGGGCCACCAAACAAACAATGGGGTCCCCCCGACACTAGCCATGCATCACCTGCATGTTACCTGTAACGCCCGCCTTTCTACACATCTTACGGTGTGGCGAGAGGCGGCGTTACGCTAACATACATAGGCATGTGAACATCTAAATGCAGCGGAATAATTTTTTTTTTCTTTATATACATGTGTTTTACCAAGCAACTAATACTTGAACATGTATATATGCCTTAACCTATCATTCTTGAACATGGTAGAATTGTAACTTAGCATATTAACAACATAACATTCCTTACTTTATCCGTAAGCATCAGAAGTAGCAAGTAACTTATCCATGAGCATCATAAGTAGCAAGTAACTTATCCATAAGCATCATAAGTAGCAAGTATCTTATCCTAAGTATAGCATAGAATCTAAAGAGGCGTTTCAAAACACAAGACATAATAGAAGATTCTTTTTCCTCTTTCCTTTGCCATGTCACTACCACACACACGCTTTTGGCCCCTCCTGCTGCTTCACCTAATAACCCCTTGTTTGATCTGCGGTATAAGAATATAAGACTATAAGCACATAGGCTTAGTAAGACCCTTTCCTACTCACTAAAAACCATACGTCATATCATACATAACATATGAAACATTCAACATAGCATAATTCTGAACATAAAACATAAGCTTACTCTTAACGTAAAACATGGGCATCACATAATTATCATTGCATAATTCTTAACATGAACATAAGCATAAACATACTTATCATGGCATATTTCTTAACATGAACATAGCATAATTATACTTATCATGGCATATTTCTTAACATGAACATAATCATAAACATACTTATCATCGCATATTTCTTAACATGAACATAAGCATATTCTTAGTATAAAACCTAAGCATAAAACATACTTATCATGGCATAATGCATAGCATGAATGAATGCATAAGTCAAATGCATATACATAAGGATGCTTAATTTAAAATCATACTTTTAAATACATAAACATAATCATAACATCATTGGGGTCCCCGGCTTGTACCACATACATACATCATAAGCGCGCATCCCTAAGTAAATATGAGGTAGCAAGCCCCGACCTACTAGGGTAGAAACAGCTACGGTAGTTCCAAAAACTGGGGCGTTCTTAAGGTGCCCATCCCTGTTGGACAGCTACGGTAGTCCCAGAACCGTGGACAGCTTCGGTAGTCCAGAACCGAGGCGTTCTTAAGGTGCCCATCCCATGGACCCTTACTTCGGTCCGGTACAAGCCCATTCATAAAGTAAAATAACTTCACATGCTTCATCTTTCATAAAACATACTTAGCATAAACATAATCTTGTTTCATGAAGCATAACATAAGAGTAGGAACAACTGCGGTAGTTCCAGAACCGTGGACAGCTTCGGTAGTCCAGAACCGAGGCGTTCTTAAGGTGCCCATCCCTTATCATGACATAAATCATACATGGAATTTCATTATTCATACTTAATTCATAACATCATTATGCCTTCATCATTCATACTTATCATTCGTATTTAAGGCATAAACATTGTCTTCATTCATCTTCTTCTTTCATAGAACATAACATACATACGTAACCATAGTATCCATCATAGCGCATGCATGGGTGAAATTCTTATGAACAAGGTACATACTATTAGGGTTCATAGCATTTTACATTACTTAGGTTCATGTCATTCATCATAGAGCATGCACCGACCTTCATAAAACATAGATCTATTATAGGCATTTAACAACATACATGCATCATTCTATATAATCATGAAGCCTACATCAACTACATGTGTTCATGGCATATGGTTAAAACATTCATGAATAAAACATAACATATAACCTAAACATACGAAGTCATGATACCTAGCATATGAAGTTAGGGTTTTGGTAACATAAAGATCCTCACATCTTGCTTAACTATATACTTACATCCTAATAACCTATAATCAAGTATCCTTGAGACCTTAACCCAAACCAAACCCTAAATTAGGGTCTTGGCCGAAACCCTAAAGGACTATAAGTCCATGAGAAATTCACATAGGTCATGATTAACATTCCATACAATACATACCATGCCATGGAAAACCATTTGAACCCTTATTTGGATTTAATTCCAAGTCCAAGCCCTAAATCATGCATTGGCCGAAACCCAAAGAGGATCACAAGCCCATGGAAAAATTCATAAAATTCCCAATTCACATCTATTACCTTACATATAATACCATGGAAGTCATTTGAACCCTTGCTTGGAGTTAACCCTAACCCCTTGCCCTAAAACCCAACTTGGCCGAAAGTTACAAGTGATAGATGTGTATACTGAAAGAGATGCTTCTTTTATATATATGAACATCTTTATTTTGAAAAGAGAATCACAACTACACTAGGTGCCTGTTTATATTATTACATGCATGAAGTCCAATTACTTTACATTGTAGATAACATGGTGTGTGGTGTCACACGGAAGATCATGTTATCAGCTCCTTGCTTAGTATAAATAGAGGCTCACAACCGAGATGGAATTGGACAACCCATCGGAATGGTTGTAGTGTAATTAGGTGTGGTTGGTCTTGACCATAGGATTACACTAGTGTGCTGTGAGTACATTGAGCAGGACCAAAACCCGAGGTTATCCAATTTGTACTGACTCAATAATTGGATAGGACCTCAAGATATTATTATAGAGTACGATCCCTTAATCCCAAAATAATATCGGGCATATATTATTAATTATTATTTCTTTGATTTACCAATGGGCGAGATCTATAATGTTAGATCAATAGACCCGGTAAGTTGGGAGATAATATTAATAATATGATGTCCCGATGATTATTGACGAAATTCGTGTCCTGGTGAGTCAAGATGATGATGCCCCCTTGATGAGCTCAAAAGGTTCATCGTGCTAAACCCTGCAGGTGGATTTGATCCGGCACGATGATAAGGTCGAGTGGTACTAGTCAAGGATCCAGAAGTTAATTAATTTAAATTGTCAGTAATTTAATTAATTAACGGGCATTCAAAATCTTAAACACAGGGGGATGGACGACTTGTAATAAGTGGAGCCCATATGTAAATATGGGGGTTAGTGAGGTAAGTCAATGAGTGCCCTTTAGTGGAATGGATCCTGATTAATGGACCGGGTCCATTAGCAGGCCAAGATCTAACTCCTCCTCATGGTCCCTACCGTAGCCCTATAAATACCCCATGGTGGCATGAAACCGAGTTAATGAAAATAATCCAATAGACCACAAGAAAACCTTAGCCTCTTATCTCTTCTCCTCACCTTCTCTCTCTTCGTGAGATGCCGAACGGCAAGAGCAATTTCTTCTCCATGCGTTGCATGCGATTCATTCTCTAATTTTAATTGCGTTGCATGCAATTAATATTGCTTCTGCCGTTAATTGCATTGCATGCAATTAATAAGTTGCAACGTGGAGTAAATTGGAGACCGTTTGCATGCAATTAGAATTACTCTCAGTCATTTAATTGCATGGAGATTTATTTTCCATGCAAAGCTTTGGCTCTTCTCCACGCGCAGTTAAATTGCTCAAGGAGCAGTTTCTGATTAATATTGCATCGCATGCAATTAATCAGCGCTAGCCAATAAATTACTCAAGGAGCAGTTTCTGATTAATATTGCATCGCATGCAATTAATCAGCGCCAGCCAATTAATTGCTCAAAGGAGCAGTTACTTCTCGACGGAGGAACCTTCTTCCTTTATGTGGAGACACGCGCAGGAGATGAGAGAAGACAGACGGAGGTGCAGATTTCAGCGAGACCAGGTGCTGATTTCTTTCTGCCGTGGAGAAGCAACTTGCCGAGTTGCTCACGCATGGCTGTCAAAGGAAAACAAGTTGATCATGTAATTATGTGATGGAGCAGCTTGTTTCTAAGGGAGTAGCCAGGATGCGTGAGGGAGCTGCTCTTCTTCAAGAGAGCTCCAAGATACTCGTTGCTCAAGCGCCGGCGGTGGAGGAGAGGAATAATAGCGTTTTGTGTTTGGATTATATTTTTCCTTGGAGCGGCCGGCGGCATCCTTTTGGTTAGGGATTGGTTGGCGCAAGGAGAAAGGATCGACTTGGTGACCACGGTTCTTGGTAGATCGTCGGCCACACGACGTCCAAGAGGGGAGGGTCATACGGTAGAAGATCGTAAGGTAACGGAAGGTATATTCTTCCTTGGCTCCTTTCGTTATGTTATTATGTGCCTTATTCATGTGCCTTGTCATTTCATATTTGTTATTTAATTATTTTGATTGCGAATCATAGTCAATAATTATTTAACTGGACCTCGACCATAAACACAAAAACCGGCGATCAACTCGTCACCTTTTCCGCGGTCGAACGGTCGAGCAAATTGCAAGACCAATTTTGGTAATTGGCTAAGTTGCAATTTGAATCATTCGATACGGCACGAGACGGTCGATGGGAAACGACTCTCTATTCGGATTAAATTTTTTTATCCGTAGCCATAGAGAGGTCTCTCGGATCGACCAGGTATCCGCTTAGGAAACCCGCCAAGTTATACCCAACAATTGGTATCAGAGCTGAGGTTTTCGGCTTTGTGTGTTTGAGGATTGGTTAATTTTTGCATTTTCATACATTTTATGTAACACCCCAATTTTTACAATTTGAATACCTGGGGAATTGTTTAAAGTTCGGGACGAACTTTCTATAAGAGAGGGAGGATTGTAACACCCCGAATTTGTCAATGTAAAATTCATGACAATGTATGAAAATGATTATAATGAAATGATATGAATTTCATGTAATCACATGCTATAAAATGTTATGAAGGCATGAAATATTATATGCATGAAACATTATATTCATGAAATATTATTATCATGAAATGTTAGCATGAAATATTATATTTATGAATATGGAATATTAAAAAATATTATGAAATAATATTTTTGGGATATTATGAAATATTCTAAATTCATAAAATATTATTCATATTATGAATTTCATGATGGGCTTGGTTTATTGGCTTGGGAATGAATGGTGCTAAAAAGAAAGTGCAAAGTGGAGGAAGCAAGGATTGAACCTTGGACCTCCTAGTTGCACTCACCATGTCATAACCAATGAACCAAGCAATATTTCATGAAGAAGGAGAAAGGAACATGCTTGTTAAGTGGGTAAGAGTGAAGAGACATGTCTTTTCATGAGAAAAGTATAAATAGGTGGAAGTTGGAGCAACTTCCTTCTTTCCTTTTCTTCTTCCTCTTCATCTTCCAAAACCGAAACCTCTCTTCTTCCTTCTTCCAATTTTCGAAAACCTTAGGCAAGGGTTCTAACCCTAGGGCAAATTCAAGAGGGAGGAATCCAAGTGATCTTGTCATCTACCAAGACCAAGGAAGACTAGAGAGAAGTTTGGAAGAAAAAGGATCTTCGCATACCCTCCAAGTGTAGGGTACCCTACGATTTAAAGAAGGCGAAATTTCCAGCGCTAGGATGTAAGTATCCTCTCGCCTGCAGTGTAATCGCTTTCGTTTGATTGTATGTTTCCTTGTGTTCTTGTTTGGAAAATGGGAGTTCTCCCTTATGAGACTTTCGGCCACCCTAGGATTTGGGGTTCAAGAGAAAGGTTTGATCCAACTTTGATACATGGGATGACTTTGGGACTTAGGGTATACATGTAGATGGACTTTCTTCATGGTGTCAAGAGCAAAAACCTAGGGTTTTGGCTTTGTAGAGGGTTTCGGCCACCCCTTGTAAGGGGTCCAAGAGAAGAGTTTTTTTTGATCAAACTTGATGCATACTAGTAACCCTAGGGACTTTATATTCATATGTGTTGTTTCCCAATTTTTGAGGAGACAAAAATTAGGGTTTGGTACCCTATGTGACTTTCGGCCAAGGGAGGAAAAAGGTTAGGGCTTGAGTTGCTTTCTACCCTACTATGTTTCTATGATTAGTATTGTAGATAAAATAATTGTGTAATGATTGTGTGAAGTTTGGATGTCAAAAATCTAGCCTAGCCTACTCTACAAGGTTTCGGCCAACCCTAGGGGAACTAGGGTCTAAGGGTGTATGATTTCCCTTATGATATATCCATGCTTAATAAGTATAGGTGAGGTGTTTGTAAGAATGCCCGAATGAATGCTTGGTGGGAAAACCAAATTCTTTATTTGTATATTTCGGCCAACCCTAGTTCTAGGGTTGGGAAGTACCTAATGAGACCATGAAGCATGCTAATACATATGTGATATGTGTATAATTTATGTGACTTATTTTGTTGGATGAAAAAGCATGCCTTGTAGCCCATGGGGCACCTTGATGATATGAGCATGATGTGGTTGATAATATGCTTTAAAAGGATACTCTATTGAAACTGGGATCAAGAGCACCCGAATGCGTGGTGTGTCCCTAGGGGATCAAGAGCACCCGAATGCGTGGTGTGTCCCTTTGAGAAGTGATTAAAGAGTACCTTTAGGCATATACTTATATGAGTAATTGCATGATAAATTACTTTACTTTGAAAAGTTGTGTACCCGACTCGGAAGGGGGTCGTTAAACAAATCCAATGCACATGTTAAGGTCATGGCAGTTGGTAGGACGGAAGGGTCCTGCTCTAATTAGATTGGTGGCTCGCTACCCCAATTTATTAGAGAACGCGCATGATATGGTGGTACCACAACTGGGCCCTAAATGATGATATGTATTTTTAAGTACTTACCGTTATGGAACTGTTTTGAAAAACATATTTTCTCATCATGTGATTTTGTTCCGTAAAGTACTTAGAGATAAATTGATGTGATATTTCTGATGCTTTGATGAGATGCTTATGATGCTGATAATTCTATCTGATTATTGTGTACATGATATGATGTATTGATATGGATTTTGCGAGTAGGCCCGGATTCTTACTAAGCATGTTTTGCTTACTAGTTCCTGTTATTTTTCTTATGCTGCAGATAGCGGTAAGAAACACTCGAACTAAAGGAAGAGGCAGAGGGAAGATTGGAGGATGTGTGTGGTGATGGCTCGGGAAAGAATAAAAGATTCTATCTACCTTGTTTTATCTAGAATCTAAACTGCTTCCCTATGAGATTGTATTGTTATACTCTGAACATGTGATGACTAAGTTAGTGACATGAAACCTATGTCATGCTAGATAAATAATATTTAATTTTATTATATGCATATTAGGTGAAATGCTATAGATTTCCTATATCTGTTTCTTTGAATGTTTCTTTGACATGTATCTAAGACTAGACAACTCATACTATATTCTTACTTAGGATTCCATGCTATAGTGTGTTAAATGATTTTCCGATTAGGTTGTAAATGCATGTAGATATAAAAGAAATGAAAAATCTTGCTTGGTAAATTAGTCTTTAATAAGCATGCTTACTACACTACATGTAATGTAATTATTTAGTTCTGGAATATACATGCTTTATTTGATGAATGATATGATTGTATGGACCGTAACCCCACCTTAAGGGTAGATATAAGGTAGGGCGTTACATTTTATTTAGCTGGATGATATGTGGATGTGTGTAGGCTAACTTTGTGTTGCAGGCACGAGATTCCAACTTATCATGGCCAAATAATGATTGTGTGAATGGTTTTGCAAATTATTGTAATTAATAAATCCTTGGGGTTGACGAGGTGACGACACGACTGGAGGCGCATTAGAGACCAAGGCCATGAAAGTTGGAAAATCTAGGATTCTCTATTTTCATATGTTGGTTATGTGCTTGTTGTGTGATTGTGCTAGTTAAAATTCCTCGTGATAAATTACTATGTGGGAGAGGGACCCTAAGGGTCCCATGGCTTCCATTACAATTCGATAAGTGATGCGAACAAGTCTGCGTGTCGGCTCTGAGTGCCTTCCTCCCCATCGGATGGACTTGTTCTGCAGATCACTGGGTCAGAAAAGACTATAGAAAATTGTTAAAGAGCGTGTGTACTTCCCCATCGAAAGGCACATAATCAGAGATAATTTTCTTAGTGTCGTGTAATGGTGAACACTTAGATGCGAATAATAGTATCCTCCCCATCGGAGTCACTGCTATTATTTTGCAGAGCCGAAGTGGACCAACTATTAATCTTTCTTGTCAAAAAGTTAGGTTGATAAGATAGTAAGATTAATGGGTAAAACCTCCTCTTACGAATGTGGAAATTTGTATACGTCCACACCATCGTGGCATGCGAATTTCTCGGTGTTTAGAGGTGTTGGTTGATTTCGAAAATTTATTGTTGTGAGGAATCAATTTATTTTCGATTTCTAAAGTAGTGTGAGTTGTGATTCTCAAGATTTTCAAAATGACTTTTAACCCACTAGCTACAATACTTAAGGAAAATAGACTTACTAGCCCCACCTATATAGACTGGAAAATAAGCCTTGACATTGTCCTTATGGCTGAAGAGTACAAATTTGTACTCACCGAAAAATGTCCTGATAAGCCTAGCGACAATTCTGGTGAAGGGCAGAAGGAGCATTACAGGAAATGGGTTAAGGCAGATGAGATGGCGCGGTGTTACATTCTGGCATCTATGTCGAATGTGCTGCAACATCAGCATCAGGCCATGCCCACTGCTTGTGAAATGATGCTGAACCTTCAGGAGCTTTTTGGGCACCAGAGTCGTGCCGCTAGGCAGCTGGCGATGAAGAATCTGATAACGACCACTATGGTCGAAGGGACACCCGTGAGGGATCATGTCCTAAAGATGATGGCCCACCTCAACGAGATTGAGGTTCTTGGAGGATCTATCGACGGGGAATCCCAGGTCGATATAATACTCCAATCTCTGCCTAGGAGTTTTGAGCAGTTCCAGCTCAACTATAACATGAATAAGCATAAGTATACATTGGGGGAACTCCTGGGAGAACTCCAGTCAGCAGAGGGGCTCTTTCGTCAGAACTCGCAGGCCTTAGTGACTCAGAAGGTTTCCTCTTCTATGCCGAAAGGCAAGAAGAAGAAGAAACAAGGAGGGTTCAAGAAGGTAGCTACATCGCAGGGACAACGGACTAGCGTGAAGAAGCCGAAAGGCAAGTGCTTCACGTGTAAGCAATCTGGACACTGGAAGGCGGACTGTCCCCGTCGTCAAGATAAAGGTATTTCTTCGTGCTTAGTCGTTGAAACATGTTTAGCGGTGCTATCTACCAATACCTGGTGTGTAGATACGGGAGCCACTGACCATGTCTGCAATACTCTGCAGGGGTTCCAGGAAACCCGACGGTTAGCTGAAGGAGAAATCGTGGTCTATATGGGCAATACTACGAATGTGGCAGCAGTTTCAGTGAGAGTTTTTTATTTATCTTTCGAGAGAAATAAAGTATTAGTTCTGAGAGATTGCTTATATGTACCTACATTTAGAAAGAATTTGATTTCAGTTTCTAAGTTAATTATGGATGGATATTCTGTTGCTTTCAATAACAAAGTTGTTATAAAAAGAAATAGAGAGATTATCTGTTCAGGTACTATGGTTGGCAATCTATACACTCTAGAACCAAGGACTCCCACAGAAGTTAATAGCTCATCGTCTAACCTAAATAAGAGAAAGGAGCCTTCTAAAATGAATCAGACATATCTTTGGCACCTTAGGCTTGGTTATATTAACCTTAGTAGGATTCAGAGGTTGATAGCTGATGGGCCCTTGGGTTCATTAGTGGTGGAAGACTTCCCGACCTGTGAGTCTTGCTTAGAAGGTAAGATGACCAAGAGGCCTTTCAAGGCTAAGGGGTATAGGGCCAAAGATGTGCTAGAACTGATTCATTCTGATTTATGTGGTCCTATGTCAATCCAGGCTAGAGGTGGCTTTGAATATTTCGTCACCTTCATTGACGATTATTCAAGGTATGGATATATTTACCTGATGCGCCGCAAGTCTGAATGCTTTGATAAATTCAAGGAGTTCAAGGCTGATGTAGAGAAACATCGAGGTAAAAGTATCAAGACACTACGATCTGATCGTGGTGGCGAGTACCTCTCTGGAGAGTTTAGGACCTACCTATCAGAAGCTGGGATTCAGTCCCAGCTGACTGCACCCGGTATGCCCCAATAGAACGGTGTGGCAGAAAGAAGGAATAGGACTCCTATGGAAATGGTTAGGTCAATGATGAGCTATTCAGACTTACCTGATTCATTCTGGGGATATGCTCTGGAAACGGCAGCGTACATACTGAACTTGGTTCCGTCAAAGTCAGTCCCTTCTACTCCAACAGAACTGTGGACTGGGCGCAAGCCCAGTCTAAGACATGTTCGCATTTGGGGTAGTCCAGCACATGTGCTGAAGGGAGATAGTGATAAGTTGGAATCTCGTACGGAGGTATATTTGTTCGTAGGCTATCCTAGAGGAACGAAGGGTGGTCTATTCTATAATCCTAAGTATCAGAAGGTAATCGTTAGCACGAATGCCAGATTCTTAGAAGAAGACTATGTGATGAACCATAAGCCCAAGAGTAGACTAGTGCTTGAAGAGTTAAGAGGGGACGTTCCAACTTTAGGACCAATTGTACAAGAAGATACACCACATGTCACTGCACCGCGTGTCACAGAAGATACACAGGTGCTGCCTCGTCGCAGTGGGAGGGTTGTTAGAGAGCCTGAAAGGTTCATGTTTTTGGGAGAGTCTTCAGACTTGGTCTCTGGTAAACATGAACCAGATCCCTGGACCTATGACGAGGCCCTCCAAGATAAGGATGCAGATTCTTGGCAAAGGGCAATGAACTCTGAGATAGAATCTATGGATTCTAATCATGTCTGGATGCTAGTAGAACTACCCAATGGTGTAAAAGCCATTGGATGCAAGTGGATCTATAAAAGAAAGAGAGGATCAGACGGGAAGGTTGAGACCTTCAAAGCTAGGCTTGTTGCGAAAGGATATACTCAGAAAGAGGGTATCGATTATGAGGAGACCTTTTCACCGGTAGCCATGCTTAAGTCGATCCGGATTCTCTTGTCTATAGCAGCTCATATGGACTATGAGGTATGACAGATGGATGTCAAGACAGCTTTCCTTAATGGAAGTCTTGAGGAGACCATCTACATGAAACAGCTAGAAGGGTTCATTGAAAAGGGCAAAGAGCATCTAGTGTGCAAGCTTAATCGATCCATTTATGGATTGAAGCAAGCTTCGCGATCATGGAACATTCGATTTGATGAAGTAATCCAGTCATATGGATTTACTCAAAGCCCGGATGAGTCATGTGTATATAAGAGATGTGACGGAAACGTAGTGGTGTTTCTTGTACTTTACGTAGATGACATTTTGTTAATTGGCAACAATGTCAAAGTGTTATCAGACGTAAGGGTCTGGTTGTCAAAACAGTTTGATATGAAGGACATAGGAGAAGCGGGACACATCCTTGGGATCAAAGTCATAAGGGATCGCCAGAAAAGGATGTTGTGCTTATCCCAAGCTTCATATATTGACACTGTCCTGGCTCGTTTTAGCGTGGAAAACTCCAAGAAGGGTTTCCTTCCCTTCAGGCATGGAGTTCCTCTATCCAAGGAGATGTGTCTGAAAACATCAAAGGAGATAGAGGAAATGAAGGCGGTTCCTTATGCTTCGGCAGTAGGAAGCCTCATGTATGCTATGTTATGTACGAGACCAGACATCTGTTTTGCCGTGGGCATGGTTAGCAGATATCAAAGTAACCCTGGATAGGGACATTGGAATGCGGTAAAGCATATATTAAAATATCTGAGACGGACTAGGGATTATATGCTGGTTTATCGGGCAGACCAATTAATCCTTGTGGGTTATACAGATTCGGATTTCCAGTCAGACAGGGACAAGAGTAAGTCTACCTCAGGATTTGTATTTACTTTAGGAGGTGGAGCCATTGTTTGGAGGAGTGTCAAGCAAAAATGCATAGCGGACTCCACCATGGAAGCTGAGTATGTGGCAGCCTCAGAGGCAGCTAAAGAAGCTGTATGGCTCAGGAACTTCATCATGGACTTGGATGTGATTCCTGGTTTTCCAAGATCTATCACAATCTATTGTGATAACAGTGGTGCAGTTGCAAACTCGAAGGAACCACGAGCCCATAAGGCAAGTAAACACATAGAGCGCAAGTACCATCAGATACGAGAAATCATAAAGCGAGGTGAAGTGGCTGTCATCAAGATTGCATCAGAGGACAACCTGGCAGATCCTTTCACTAAAGCTCTTCCAGCTAGAGTTTTTGATCGACATGTGGAGGATATGGGAGTCAGATGTATGACTGTGATAGAACAGCAAAGTCAGATGTATGGGAGTCAGATGAAAGACATGCTTCTTTTATATATATGAACATCTTTATTTTGAAAAGAGAATCACAACTATACTAGGTGCCTGTTTATATTAGTACATGCATGAAGTCCAATTACTTTGCATTGTAGATAACATGGTGTGTGGTGTCACACGGAAGATCATGTTATCAGCTCCTTGCTTAGTATAAATAGAGGCTCACAACCGAGATGGAATTGGACAACCCATCGGAATGGTTGTAGTGTAATTAGGTGTGGTTGGTCTTGACCATAGGATTACACTAGTGTGCTTTGAGTACATTGAGCAGGACCAAAATCCGAGGTTATCCAATTTGTACTGACTCAATATTGGATAGGACCTCAAGATATTATTATAGAGTACGATCCCTTAATCCCGAAATAATATCGGGCATATATTATTAATTATTATTTCTTTGATTTACCAATGGGCGAGATCTATTATGTTAGATCAATAGGCCCGGTAAGTTGGGAGATAATATTAATAATATGATGTCCCGATGATTATTGACGGAATTCGTGTCCTGGTGAGTCAGGATGATGATGCCCCCTTGATGAGCTCAAAAGGTTCATCGTGCTAAACCCTACAGGTGGATTTGATCCGGCACGATGATAAGGTCGAGTGGTACTAGTCAAGGATCCAGAAGTTAATTAATTTAAATTGTCAGTAATTTAATTAATTAACGGGCATTCGAAATCTTAAACACGGGGGGATGGACGACTTGTAATAAGTGGAGCCCATATGTAAATATGGGGGTTAGTGATGTAAGTCAATGAGGGCCCTTTAGTGGAATGAATCCTCATTAATGGACCGGGTCCATTAGCAGGCCAAGATCTAACTCCTCCTCATGGTCCCTACCGTAGCCCTATAAATACCCCATGGTGGCATGAAACCGAGTTAATGAAAATAATCCAATAGACCACAAGAAAACCTTAGCCTCTTATCTCTTCTCCTCACCTTCTCTCTCTTCGTGAGATGCCGAACGGCAAGAGCAATTTCTTCTCCATGCGTTGCATGTGATTCATTCTCCAATTTTAATTGCGTTGCATGCAATTAATATTGCTTCTGCCGTTAATTGCATTGCATGTAATTAATAAGTTGCAACGTGGAGTAAATTGGAGACCGTTTGCATGTAATTAGAATTACTCTCAGCCATTTAATTGCATGGAGATTTATTTTCCATGCAAAGCTTTGGCTCTTCTCCACGTGCAGTTAAATTGTTCAAGGAGCAGTTTCTGATTAATATTGCATCGCATGCAATTAATCAGCGCTAGCCAATAAATTGCTCAAGGAGCAGTTTCTTATTAATATTGCATCGCATGCAATTAATCAGCGCCAGCCAATTAATTGCTCAAAGGAGCAGTTACTTCTCGACGGAGGAACCTTCTTCCTTTATGTGGAGACACGCGCAGGAGATGAGAGAAGACAGACGGAGGTGCAGATTTCAGCGAGACCAGGTGCTGATTTCTTTCTGCCGTGGAGAAGCAACTTGCCGAGTTGCTCACGCATGGCTATCAAAGGAAAACAAGTTGATCATGTAATTATGTGATGGAGCAGCTTGTTTCTAAGGGAGTAGCCAAGATGCGTGAGGGAGCTGCTCTTCTTCAAGAGAGCTCCAAGATACTCGTTGCTCAAGCGCCGGCGGTGGAGGAGAGGAATAATAGCGTTTTGTGTTTGGATTATATTTTTCCTTGGAGCGGCCGGCGGCATCCTTTTGGTTAGGGATTGGTTGGCGCAAGGAGAAAGGATCGACTTGGTGACCACGGTTCTTGGTAGATCGTCGGCCACACGACGTCCAAGAGGGGAGGGTCATACGGTAGAAGATCGTAAGGTAACGGAAGGTATATTCTTCCTTGGCTCCTTTCGTTATGTTATTATGTGCCTTATTCATGTGCCTTATTCATGTGCGAATCATAGTAAATAATTATTTAACTGGACCTCGACCATAAACACAAAAGCCGGCGATCAACTCGTCACCTTTTCCGCGGTCGAACGGTCGAGCAAATTGCAAGACCAATTTTGGTAATTGGCTAAGTTGCAATTTGAATCATTCGATACGGCACGAGACGGTCGATGGGAAACGACTCTCTATTCGGATTAAATTTTTTAATCCGTAGCCATAGAGAGGTCTCTCGGATCGACCAGGTATCCGCTTAGGAAACCCACCAAGCCATACCCAACAACAAGGGCCCTAAATCATGTAAAAACTTTCACATAAACCCCTATTAACATCCCTTACAACATGAGAAAACATAAGAAACAATATTAGAGAGTTAGATCCAAACCCAACCATGGAAACCTATGGTGGCCGAAACCCTTGAAAGCCCTAACTTTAGTTTTCTCCACATATAGTCCAAACAAATTCTTATATCATGAAAATAACTTGGAAACTATTATACCACAGGTGAGGGAGTCTTACCTTGGGTTATCTTGATTTTTCACCTTGAATAGAGAAACCGAAAGAAACTTCTTTGACCTTAGACTACCCCTAGCCCTTGTAGCCTTGTAGAAAAACCCTTAGATTTTGAGGAAGAGGTCTCCTTATGAAGTTTTTCCAAGGGAGAATCCCCTTGGTAAGTTTTGGCTAGGAGGAGGAAGGAGGAGGAAGAAGAATGGACTTGGTGGAAGAAGAAAAGAAAAGAGTAACTTCCATGCCACCTCTCTCATTTCTTTTATAGCACATGAAGGAGGGCAAGTGAAGAGTCATGGTGCCTCTTCTCTTGATGACTCTTCATTTCCCTAAGCCTTAACCAAAATCCACTTCATTCTCTACTAGCACTCCCTTGCTAGGTGAATTGGTTAGTACATGTATGATGGTATACTAGGTCCAAGGTTCAATCCTTGGTGCATGCACTTTATTTTTATTTTATTATTTTATTTTATTATTTTCGAAAATTCCCCTAAGACCCACCCATAATAATGCTAATATTCCTAATTAAAACCCATTTATATTTATATTAAATTTTACCTAAAATCCACTAATAACCATGGTACTAGAAAAGCCCATATAAAGCCCATTAGTACTTAACTTCTCAGTTTAAATGGGAAATCATGGATAACTAGGCTAAAGTTCGTACTAGTATCTCTAGGTTCCTCAAAAACTATCTAGACATGATCAATATTTTTAAAGAAAATATTGAGAAAATTTTTCGGGTTGTTACAATCCCCCATACCTCGTGAAAGTTCGTCCTCGAACTTAGAATAGCTCCGGGTACTTGCGTCTCATCTCGTCCTCGCGTTCCCAGGTAGCTTCCTCGAACCGTTGACTTTGCCATAGGACCTTGACTAAGGGTACTGTCTGTGGCTCGATCACTTGATCCATATTTGGAATACACTTCTTAAGCATTGACATATGGAACACGTTATGAATAGCTGACATCTCCTGAGGCAGCTCTAGCTCATATGCCACCTTGCCAACTCTTTTCAGGATCAGGTACGGCCCCACATATCGCGGACTCAGTTTTCCTCTCTTCCCAAATCTCGTCACCCCTTTCATAGGAGCCACTTTGAGGAACACTAAATCTCCAACATTAAATTCCAGTGGTCTACGCTGGACATCTGCATAACTCTTCTGCCGGCTCTGAGCAGCTTCTATCCGTTGTCGAATGTTCTGAATAGCTCGGGTGGTGTCGTCGATGAGATCCGTCGTTAGCCCCATCGCCTTCTTTTCACCACCTTCATACCAACAGATCGGAGACCTACATCTTCTCCCGTATAAGGCTTCATAAGGTGTCATTCCGATAGTAGCTTGGTAGCTATTATTGTAGGCGAATTCTGCTAAACACAGATATCGGCACCAACTCCCCTTGAAATCCAGGGCACAAGCCCGCAACATGTCCTCTAGCACTTGGTTCACTCGTTCAGTTTGCTCGTCAGTCTGAGGGTGAAAAGCTGTACTGAATCGTAATTTAGTGCCGAGAGAATTCTGAACACATTCCCAAAAATGCGAGGTAAAGTGACCATCCCTATCTGAGATGATGGTCTTGGGAACTCCATGAAGTCTGATTATCTCCTTAACATATAATTGAGCCAATTGCTCAATCGAATACATCATCTTGATTGCTAGGAAGTGAGCAGACTTCGTCAGCCTATCTACAATTACCCAACCCCCATCATATCCGTTTGTAGTCCTGGGAAGTCCTAAAATAAAATCCATCGATATGTCTTCCCATTTCCATTCCGGAATCGAAAGTGGCTGCAGAACTCCTCCGGGTCGCTGGTGTTTTGCTTTCACTTGTTGGCAGGTCAAACAAGTACTAAAATGCTGAGCCACATCTCTCTTCATACCGGACCACCAGAATTTCTCCTTCAGGTCTTGATACATTTTGGTGGATCCTGGATGCATCGAATAAGGGGTTCCGTGAGCTTCTGCCAATATTTCTCTCCGCAGCTCCGGATCATTAGGGATGTTGGGACCGGTGCATGTTGACATGGATACGGGTTCGTAATTTTAAAATTTAATTACGTGCAGCGGAAGGTTTAGCATAAATAATTTCTTAAATTAATTTAACCACGTATCTAGCATGTAACCTTAAGTTGTGGAGACATGATCATACATTTAAATTTTTTGCAGAAAGTAAACTAATTTACTTAATACCTCGCGTAACTCGTAGAAAGGGACGAGATCCAACCGTAGCGTCCCTTGGAAGCTCCGCCTCTATTCACGTCCACGCCGAGTTCTCTTCGGGATGACTTCGCAAAGCCACGAGTTTCGTGCCGACAAGAACTACTAGATTCTCCAAAGGCATGACAAGAATATCAAGAGAGAGAGATGGAAACTAACCACCAAGTAACGGAATCAAGATTCCGGGGAAGGAAGGAGTTACGACCCGCTTCTTCTTCTTCTTCGGCACCTTCTTGGTGGATGTGGCTCACGGCAACTAGAAGGGGCGCCGGCCCTAGAGGAGGTAGAGGGCGCCGGCCCTAGAGGAGGTAGAGGGAGAGAAGGAGAGAGAGAGGGCTTGCTTCTTAATCTCTTGATTGGAATTCAAGTCTTACCTTGGTTCCTTTATATAGTAGCCTCTCCATCGCCAATTCTCCCTTCTAACGGAATAAATTTTCATAAGAAATTTATCTTATAAATTTTCCTATGAATTATTCCGTTATGCCAAGTTTTATTATAACTAAGTTTATAATAAAAACAAACACATCTCCTCTTTTATTATGAAATAAATTTTCACAAGAAATTTATTATATAAATTTTTCTTATCATGGAAAAATCAATTCCTAATTGATTTTATAAAATAAAATAAATCAATCCAAGGTTTATTTTATGTTCCATGAAAATAAATTTCTTTATATAAATTTCTTTATTCATAATTTTATAAAACAAATCGCGTTTGATTTATTTTATAATTTAAACCAAATAATTTGGTTTCCCTCCTCATTGTGGCCGGCCAAACCAAAGAGGGTGGGGACCCTCTTTGGCCGGCCAAACCAAGCCGTCTCCTTGCGAATTAAACTCATTTAATTTGTCCAATAAGCCTTCAAAAGACTTAGCCATTTTAAGCTTCCGGTGCGCCTATGATAAATTCAGATTCGACTTATTTCTTTTGATCGGAAAATCCAATTTTCAACTCGTTTTAAATCCCTCGGATTACTCGTAGTGCGTGTGACTAAATAGGCTTTCGATTTATGTTGGCCGTCTATAATTAACCAATTATAGAATGATCATGAGTGACACCTAGTAGTACATCATGATCCCCAATTAATCGAAAGATCAACGGTTGACCTCAGAAATAATCTTGAAACCCTTCAGCAGCTATAATGAGTTGTGCCCCATTCCCTTCACCATCTTATACCCAATTGGTTCAGGACACGGTCTATGTGTGTCAGTGCCCACTAGGCTGACTACGTCACACCTAGCCCAAGTAATGTCTTTCTCATCCAACGGATTCTAATTACTCTCATGTTTCCTAGAGGATTCATACTCGGAACATGTTGTGCTCTGGCCAGAGGCTTCGAGTAACAATCCGACGATAGGCCTTGGGTATACATCTCCTCGCAAGGAGTGGTGAATCCTTTGTAGGCTGTTCAAACATCTTCGGGCATTTCGGCTTATACCCAACCATCCTGGGTCCACACCTCCTTAGAGATGCTTGCTTAAGATGTCAAAGTATAAGTCTCCGTGACCAAGATGACTTGAACACCACAAGTCAAAGGAACATCGCACTTAAGCTGCAGTAAGAACTTCACTAACATATCTATATAGATTACCATATGAAGTTTTACAGCTAGTCACTCCAATGAACTAGTTCCCTTAACTAGCATCCATGTTTATCTCCGGACATCCCAATGTCGCCAGCCAGTGAGAATCATCTGATCAGAGAATAACCCATGCTAGTCTCAACAGAATTGATAGTGTCCGTTTTTATCAATTCATCGACTAGGGATATTTTCAATACTTCACAATTGCACATGTAGAGATAATTACTAGTTGTGATCTCATCACAAATTCTCTTATGCTGTGAATTGTATTGCGGACATTCAGTAGATGAGTTTAAGATCTCAATCAAATACATGAACATGTATACTCAAATAGTGAATATTCTTTTATTAAAGTAAATGATTACAATCATAAGGCGATTGCCTTAGGACACTTCTCTCATAATACTAACAAGGCATACATAGACGATCCCCAAGGTAGAGTACTCCCCCGTCGGCGATTCGAAAACCATCGCCCTTTCCTTCTAGGATCTCCTGTTTGATTCTCTGAAGACTTGGATCACCATTTTGTTTTTCCAATATGTCCTCGAACTGCGTCGGTGCTATTGTCATGGTAGAAAGCCATCCGGAGATGACCTCGACTCCAAAATTCATAATTTCTCTTTCGAGTGGTTGGGGTAACATAGATATGGACATCAAGGTGGCACTTGACTTCTGGCTGAGTGCATCGGCCACTTTGTTTGCCTTCCCTGGATGGTAGAAGATCTCACAGTCGTAGTCCTTCAACAACTCAAGCCATCGGCGCTGTCTCATATTCAGGTCTTTTTGAGTGAAGAAATATCGCAGACTCTGGTGGTCTGTATAAATTCTACACTGCGCTCCATACAGATAGTGCCTCCATATCTTAAGAGCGAAGACCACGATGGCCAATTCCAGATCATGGGTGGGGTAATTCTGTTCATGTTCTTTGAGTTGCCTAGAGGCGTAGGTGTTGGGACCGGGTGCATGTTGACATGGATGCGGGTTCGTAATTTTAAAATTAATTACGTGCAGCGGAAGGTTTAGCATAAATAATTTCCCAAATTATTTAACCACACATCTAAGCATGCAACCTTATATTGTGTAGACATGATCATACATTTAAGATTTTGCAGAAAGTAAACTAATTTACTTGTTACCTCGCGTAACTCGAAGGAAGGGACGAGATCCAACCGTAAGCGTCCCTTAGAAGCTCCGCCTCTATTCGCGTCCACGGCGAGTTTTCTTCGGGATGACTTCGCAAAGCCACGAGTTTCGTGCCGACAAGAACTACTAGATTCTCCAAAGGCACGACAAGAATACCAAGAGAGAGATGGGAAACTAACCACCAAACGAAGAACGGAATCAAAATTCCGGGAGGAAGGAAGGAGTCGCGCCCGCTTCTTCTTCTTCTTCGGCTTCTTCTTGGTGGTGGAAGCTCACGGCAAAGGGGGGGGGCCTCTAGGGCCGGCGGCACTAGAGGAGGGAGAGAGAGAGAGGGAGAGAGAGAGGGCTTATTCCTTGATCTCTTAGATTGATTTCCAAGCCTTGCCTTGGTTCCTTTATATAGTAGCCTCTCAATCGCCAAGTCTCCTTTTTATGGAATAAATTTTCATAAGAAATTTATCATATAAATTTTTCTATGATTTATTCCATCATGTCAAGTTTTTATCATAATTTAATTTATAATAAAAACAACCATGTCTCCCCTTTTTATTATGGAATAAATTTTCACAAGAAATTTAATATATAAATTTTTCTTATCATGGAAAAATCAATTCATAATTGATTTTATAAAATAAAATAAATTATTCAAAGTTTATTTTAATTTCCATGAAAATAATAAACGAAATTTCGGTTTATAAAAATTTATATATATTATCCATAATTTTATAAAACAAACCACGCTCGGTTTATTTTATAATCTGAACCAAACAATTTGGTTCTCCCCTTTTAATGTGGCCGGCCAAACAAAGAGGGTAGGGACCCTATTTGGCCGGCCAAACCGAAGCCAAGATCACATGAATTAAACTCATTTAATTCGTCCAATAAGTCTTTAGCCATTTTATGCTTCCGATGCGTCTCTGAAAAATTCAGATTCGACTTATCTCTCTTGATCGGAAAATCCAATTTTCAACTCGTTTTAAATCCCTCGGATTACTCGTAGTGCGTGTGACTAAATAAGCTTTCGATTTATGTTGGTCGTCTATAATTAACCAATTATAGAACGATCATGAGTGGCACCTAGTAGTACATCATGATTCCCAATTAATCGAAAGATCAACGGTTGACCTCAGAAACAATTCTGAAACCCTTCTGCAGCTATAATGAATCGTGCCCCATTCCCTTCACCATCTTATACCCACTTGGTTCAGGACACGGTCTATGTGTGTCAGTCCCCACTAGGCTGACTACGTCACACCTAGCCCAAGTAATATTTTTCTCGTCATACGGATTCTAATTACTCTCATGTATCTGAGAGATTCATACTTTGAACATGTGATGCTCTGGCCAGAGGCTTCGAGTAACAATCCGACGATAGGCCTTGGGTATACATCTCCTCGCAAGGAGTGGTGAATCCTTTGTAGGCTGTTTAAACATCTTCGGGCACTTCGGCTTATACCCAACCATCCTGGGTCCACACCTCCTTGGAGATGCTTGCTTAAGATGTCAAAGTATAAGTCTTCATGACCAAGATGACTTGAACACCGCAAGTCAAAGGAACATCACACTTAAGCTGCAGTAAGAACTTCATTGACATATCTATATGTAGATTACCATATGAAGTTTTACAGCCAGTCACTCCAATGAACTAGTTCCCTTAATTAGCATTCATGTATATCTCCGGACATCCCAATGTCACCAGCCAGTGAGAATCAGCTGATTAGAGAATAACCCATGCTAGTCTCAACAGAATTGATAGTGTCCGTATTTATCAATTCATCGACTAGGGACAATTTCAATACTTCACAATTGCACATGTAGAGATAATCACTAGTTGTGAATTCATAAAAAATTCTCTCATGCTGTGAATTGTATTGCGAACATTCAGTAAATGAGTTTAAGATCTCAATCAAATACATAAACATGTATACTCAAATAGTGAATATTCATTTATTAAAATAAATGATTACAATCATAAGGTGATTGCCTTAGGACACTTCTCTCATATCACTAACAGTAGGTAATGACTTTACCATTCTGCATAAGTACAGCTCCAAGTCCTAGACTGGAGGCGTCGCTATACATGTCGAAGTTCTGGTTACTTTCTGGAAGGGTAAGAATTGGAGCACTTGTAAGTCTCCTTTTTAGTTCCAAGAAACTCCTTTCGTAGTTTTCCGTCCATTCATACTTCTTATCCTTCCGGGTGAGAGCCGTTAGAGGGGCTGCAATTCTCGAGAAGTCCTCCACAAATTTCCGGTAATAGCCCGCCAGCCCAAGGAAGCTTCTGATTTCACTGGCGTTCTTTGGCCGACTCCAGTTATTCACAGCTTCAATCTTTGTTGGATCTACCATAACCCCTTCCTTGGAAATAATATGGCCCAAAAAGCCTACTTGGTTGAGCCAGAATTCACATTTGGAGAACTTTGCGTACAGTTATTTTTCCCGAAGAGTCTGTAATACTATCTTCAGGTGCTCGGTGTGCTCCTCTTGATTTCTCGAATAAATAAGAATATCGTCGATGAAGACGATTACAAATTTGTCGAGAAAAGACGAGAATACCCGATTCATAAGGTCCATAAACATAGCAGGAGCATTCGTCACGCCGAAGGGCATCACAACGAATTCAAAATGCCCGTACCTTGTTCAGAAGGCCGTCTTCGGAATGTCATCCTGTTTTACTCTAACTTGATGATAACCAGACCTCAGATCGATTTTTGAGAAAACGGTGGCTCCCTTCAATTGATCAAACAGGTCATCTATCCTTGGAAGGGGATACCTGTTCTTGATCGTCACATTGTTCAGTGCTCGATAATCTATGCACATCCGCATAGATCCATCTTTCTTCTTCACAAATAGTACCGGAGCTACCCATGGAGAATGACTAGGGCGAATAAAACCCTTATCGAGTAACTCCTGTAGTTGTTCTTGATGCTCTTTTAATTCCGCCAGCGCCATTCGGTAAGGTGCCTTGGATATTGGGTTAGTACCAGGAACCAATTCGATCTCGAATTCCACTTCTCTATCAGGAGCTAATCCTGATAATTCATCTGGAAATACCTCTGGGTAATTACATACAACCCTAACATCTTCTATCTTCTGGTCCTTTGTTTGACTTACATCAACCACCTGTGCTAGAAACCCAGTGTATCCCTTATCTAACATCTTCCGGGCTTTGAGAGTCGATAAGAATTTCTCGGTTCTTTTCTGAGTGTTGGGGACCGAGTGCATGTTGACAAGGATACGGGTTCGTAAAATTTTAAATTTTTACGTGCAGCGGAAGAATTATCATAAAATAATTTCTCAAATTATTTTAACCACGTATCTAGCATGCAACCTTATGATGTGTGGACATGATCATAAATTAAAACTTTGCGGAAAAGTAAACTAATTTACTTTGTACCTCGCGTAACTCGAAGAAAGGGACGAGATCCAACCGTAGCGTCCCTTGGAAGCTCCGCCTCTATTCTCGTCCACGCCGAGTTCTCTTCGGGATGACTTCGCAAAGCCACGAGTTTTGTGTCGACGAGAACTACTAGATTCTCCAAAGACACAACTAGAATATCAAGAGAGAAGAAAAGAAACTAACCACCAAGAAACGGAATCAAAATTCCGGGAAAGGAAGGAAGGGCGCCCTAGGTGCTTGCGCCGGCCCTAGGGGAGGAGAGAGAGCCGGCCCTAGAGAGAGAAAGGGCGCCGGCCCTAGAGAGAGAGAGTTAGAGAGAGAGAGGGAGAGAGTTAATCTCTTGATCAATCTATTAAGGAAATCAAACCTAGCCTTGGTTCCTTTATATAGTAGCCTCTCCCTTGCCAAGTCTCCCCTTTAACGGAATTTTTCATAAGAAATTTATCCTATAAATTTTCTTTATGAATTATTCCGTTTAAACCAAGTTTTATTATAACTAATTTTATAATAAAACAAATACATCTCTCCTTTTATTATGGAATAAATTTTACAAGAAATTTATAAATTTTCTTATTATGGAAAAATCAATTCATAATTGATTTTATAAAATTAAAATAAACCATTCCATGGATCATTTTAATTTCCATAAAAAAGAATAAATTTCTATAAATTTCTTTATATAAATTTCTTTATACAAATTTATTTATCCATAATTTATAAAACAAATCGCGCTAGATTTATTTTATTAATTAAACCAATTAAATTGGTTTCTCCCCAATGATGTGGCCGGCCAAACCAAAGGGGTTTGGCACCCTCTTTGGCCGGCCAAACCGAGCCGAACCGATCACGAATTAAACTCATTTAATTCGCCCAATAAGCCTTCAAAAGACTTAGCCATTTTTAGCTTCCGTTGCGCCTCTGATTCACTCAGATTCGACTTATTTCTCTTGATCGGAAAATCCAATTTTCAACTCGTTTTAAATCCCTCGGATTACTCGTAGTGCGTGTGACTAAATAGGCTTTCAATTTATGTTGGCCGTCTATAATCAACTAATTATACAACGATCATGAGTGACACCTAGTAGTACATCATGACCCCCAATTAATCGAAAGATCAACGGTTGACCTCAGAAGTAATTCTGAAACCCTTCAGCAGCTCTAATGAATCGTGCCCCATTCCCTTCACCATCTTATACCCACTTGGTTCAGGACATGGTCTATGTGTGTCAGTCCCCACTAGGCTGACTACGTCACACCTAGCCCAAGTAGTGTCTTTCTCGTCCTTTGGATTTCTAATTACTCTCATGTATTTAAGAGACTCATACTCTAAACATGACATGCTCTGGCCAGAGACTTTGAGTAACAATCTGACGATAGGCCTGGGTATACATCTCCTCGCAAGGAGTGGTGAATCCTTTGTAGGCTGTTCAAACATCTTCGGGCACTTCGGCTTATAGCCAATCATCCTGGGTCCACACCTCCTTGGAGATGCTTGCTTAAGATGTTAAAGTATAAGTCTCCATGACCAAGATGACCTGAACACCGCAAGTCAAAGGAACATCGCACTTAAGCTGCAGTAAGAACTTCACTAACATATCTATATAGATTACCATATGAAGTTTTACAGCTAGTCACTCCAATGAACTAGTTCCCTTAACTAGCATCCATGTTTATCTCCGGACATCCCAATGTCGCCAGCCAGTGAGAATCATCTGATTAGAGAATAACCCATGCTAGTCTCAACAGAATTGATAGTGTCCGTTTTTATCAATTCATCGACTAGGGATATTTTCAATACTTCACAATTGCACATGTAGAGATAATTACTAGTTGTGATCTCATCACAAATTCTCTTATGCTGTGAATTGTATTGCGGACATTCAGTAGATGAGTTTAAGATCCCAATCAAATACACAAACATGTATACTCAAATAGTGAATTTTTTATTAAAATAAATGTTTACAATCATAAGGCGATTGCCTTAGGACACTTCTCTCATATCACTAACAGCTTCTCCCAGGTCTTTCATGGAGAAAGTTTTGGACAACCAAATTTTAACCGACTATAAGACTGATATATCGTTTCCTATAAGTAATATGTCATTGACATATAATACTAGGAATACGAATGCACTCCCACTAACCTTCTTGTACACACAAGGTTCGTCAGGATTTTGTGAGAAATCAAACTCTTTGATTGTCTCATCAAAACGGATGTTTCAGCTCCTGGATGCTTGCTTTAGTCCATATATGGATCGTCGAAGCTTGCATATTTTGGTTTTATCAACCGATGTGAAACCTTCAGGTTGTATCATGTATACATCCTTAAGCAGGTTTTCATTAAGGAAAGCTGTTTTCACATCCATTTGCCATATCTCATAATCATAATGAGCTGCTATGGCCAGGAGCATCCGAATGGATTTAAGCATAGCTACTGGCGAATAGGTTTCGTCATAATCAATTCCTTATTTCTGACGATATCCTTTTGCCACTAATCTAGCCTTAAAGGTAACAACATTACATTCCATGTCGGTTTTCTTCTTGAAAACCCACTTGCACCCTATGGGCTTAATCCCTTCAGGTGGGTTAACCAAGTCCCATACTTGATTTTCATACATGGAATCCATTTCCGACTTCATGGCTTTAAGTCATTTGTCCCTTTCTGAACTTTTCAGAACATCTTCATAACTGATAGGTTCGTCATCGCTTATGAGTAACACGTCGTTCGATTCACTTATGAGAAATCCGTATCTCTCTGGAATATTGCGTGTCCTATCGGACCTACGAAGAGGTGGTGTTGTTTTAGGTTCAACTGATAGCTCATCATTATGAGTTATTGGTTGTGGGTCTAGACTAGGTGTCTCTGTAATGTCTATTGGAGTTTCTTGAACTTCATCAAGTTCAATGCCACTCCCACTGTTTTCTTGTAAAAGAAATTCTTTTTCCAGAAATACAGCATGCCTTGAAACAAACACCTTTTGTTCCAAGGGATGATAGAATTGGTAACCCTTCATTTCCTTAGGGTATCCAATAAATAGACATTTATCAGACTTAGCATCCAATTTGTCTGATATAGTCCGCTTCACATAAGCAGGACAACCCCATATCTTAAGGTGAGTTAAGTGAGGTTTCTTACTATTCCATGTCTCATATGGAGTAGTTGAGACTACCTTGGTCGGGACTCTGTTTAGCAAGTAAACAGCTGTCTTAAGTGCATAGCTCCAAAAGGATTTTGGAAGAGTTGCATGATTCATCATCGACCTAACCATATCCATTAAGGTTCGGTTGCGCCTCTCAGATACACCATTATGGTGTGGTGTATACTGCGGAGTCCATTGGGACAATATCCCATTGTCCCTAAGATAATCTTGAAACTCTTGACTTAAGTATTCACCACCCCGATCGGATCGAAGTATCTTAATACTTTTGCCAAGCTGTTTCTCTACTTCATTTCTGAACTCTTTGAATTTCTCAAAAGCTTCAGATTTGTGTTTTATCAAGAACACGTACCCGAATCATGAGTGATCATCGATAAAGGTGATGAAGTAGCTATAGCCTCCTTGTGCAAGAGTTGACATTGGTCCACATACATCAGTATGTATTAGACCAAGCAATTCTCCCACTGGATTACATTTTCCAGAAAAAGGGTAATTTGGTCATCTTGCCTTTTAAGCATGATTCGCATGTATCAAATGAACCGGGTTCAAATGATTCCAGAATTCTACATCGGTGTAATTCGGTCATGCGTTTCTTACTTACATGGCCAAGACGGCAATGCCAAGTGTTGGAGTCTATTCGACTATCTATTCGAGCACGTTTGTTGCTAACTTCGATATTGAAAACGTCACCGGATAAATCTAATGTGTAGATACCATTGCACAAAGTTCCATTCTCATAAAGAACGCCATTTAAAGTTATGTAACAACAATTGTTACTAAAATCTAAATAATAACCCTTTTCATTCAAACATGAAATAGATACAATGTTCTTTATTAAAGAAGGAACAAAATAACAATTATCCAATTCTAAGACACGTCCAGTGGGGAGCTTTAGCAAATATGTTCCGATGGTAACAGCAGCAATCTTTGCTCCATTTCCAACTCGCAAATTTGCTTCTCCTTTGACGAGTTTTCTTTATTCCTTAGCCCCTGTATGTCATTACATATATGTGAGCTACACCCAGTATCAAGTACCCAGGTATTTGAGGAAATAGAGTGACATTCAATAACGAACATACTTGAAGAGGATGGGGCATCGGATGCCTTCTCTTTCAAGGACTCAAGATAAACCTTGCAATTTCTTCGCCAGTGACCCTCCTTGCCACAATGATGGCAAGTTCCTTTTGGTTTCTTTTCAGTCTTTTTGGCATTTTTCTTCTTCCCTTTATTCTGTTCTTTGGCCTTCCTCTTAGAACCTTTCTTCGAGGAACCAACTAACAGTACCGTCTTTTGATCCTGCTTCACAGAAGGCTCTACAGTCTTCAGCAGGTTGAGCAACTCAGGAAACTGGTCTAGAGTTGCATTTTCAGGAGGACGGTTGGGAGGTTGATCTTCAAAGACATAAGCAAGCTTCTCTGCCTTGAGGACTATCCTCAGGTTTTGAAGCCAGTCCATGAAGTTTGGCCCAGCCAGTTTATTGGTGTCCAAAATGGAACGCAAATTCAGAGAAGACATGATCGAGTGATTATCCTAGAAATACAAATTGAGCTTATATGAGAAGAATGATAAAGAATGCATCAACATACATTCATAAAAATCCTATTTATTTTTCAAATTGAATAACCCTTTTTTTTTATCAATTCGGGAGATCGTAGGAACATCTCCAAATAGGTTGATATCCAACCATAGATAAGAACCACCATGGCTGTGGCCATCAAGTTATTCTTAGCTATGAAGGTAGGTAATTATACCGATTACATATCACATGTATGTAACTATCACTTTATGCTATCAACTAATTGAATGTTTGCATAAATCATTGGGTTGTTAACTCATTAACAAGTATGCGACATTATACATAGCACCCAATTGTACCTCTCTTTACATCGACCTTGGCTGTGGCACAACAAATCGATGCTCCAAGCTTAAGGCTGACCCATTAATCAAGAAATAGTTTTAATATGGTTGGAGCTCATTCAACCGTTTAGTCAGGCTTGGATGTGTCCAACAACCATAACTGAGGATTGACCTCTGACTCCAACTGTATTAATCATAAACTAATTCCATAGTTTGAACATGTTGAGGTTCAAGCTGGGCATGGATGTGTCCATCAACCCAAACAAGAAACAAAACTCCGATTCTAACCATATTAATGGAAGGTGTTGACCTTAATATTTTGTAAGGGGTTTTGGGTCTCATCCTTTCTTTTCTAAGCACATTCATGACATATAATTATGTCATGACTAACGATTTCCTTAATAAAGTATGTATGTGACTTAATTTATCAAGTCCCATGAATTGAATTAGGAACCAGATTTCCTAATTCTAATTTCATACTTTATTAAAGGAATTGTTTTGGGAAACAATTTCCTAAATTGTCATAATCAATTTCGAAAATAATATGTTTAAGACTTTGATTTCTCTAAATCAAATCTTATTAAATTAAGAGATAATTCCCTTAATTTAATCACATATTATTTTCATGAAAATCTCATTTAAGAAACTCTATAGGAAACCATTTTCCTAATTAATTTTGGAGACAACAATATGTAAGAGCATCATCTCTTAAATCATATTTTATTCATGGATTTAATTAATTATAACAAATCGTTTTCTAAGGGTGGCTCCCCGAGGCTCAGATACCCAAAGAAGAGTAATTTGTCGTAAATCCAATTTGGTCCGCTTCGGAAGCGTAACCAAATTAAACATGACAATTTCATTTAAAATTGGGAAATTAAATTACAACAACTAACTTTAAATTGGACGGCTCCCCGAGGCTCAATCCAAAATAAAGAATTTTGTTGTCAATTTAAAAACCAATTCAAATTTAATTGTCAATTAATTGTCCATAAATTTGTCTAGACTTTCTTGAAAGAAAGTGCCCAAAATTGCGAGATTTCATAATAGGTTTTCAGAATAATTGTAAGTTTCTGGTACAAAGAAAATTTACATATTTCCAAAATTGGAAAATTTCTAAAATAGAAAATTTCCAAAATTGGAAAGTTTCCAAAGATGGGAAGTTTTCACAATTATCATAAAATTTCAGAAACTAGGATATTTCAAACGTTTGCGAAATTTCATGAGGATTTCCAAACTTTGAAATTCCTAAATCTAAAACTTATAATAATTGGAAAATTTCCATAATTGAAAATTTTTCAAAAATTGAGATTATGACAAAGTTTTCCGCAAAACAATTATATGATTATGTCGAACACTAACCGGCTCTGATACCACTGTTGGGGACCGGGTGCATGTTGACAAGGATACGGGTTCGTAAAATTTTAAATTTTTACGTGCAGCGGAAGAATTAGCATAAAATAATTTCTCAAATTATTTTAACCACGTATCTAGCATGCAACCTTATGATGTGTGGACATGATCATAAATTAAAACTTGACGGAAAAGTAAACTAATTTACTTTGTACCTCGCGTAACTCGAAGAAAGGGACGAGATCCAACCGTAGCGTCCCTTGGAAGCTCCGCCTCTATTCACGTCCACGCCGAGTTCTCTTCGGGATGACTTCGCAAAGCCACGAGTTTTGTGTCGACGAGAACTACTAGATTCTCCAAAGACACAACTAGAATATCAAGAGAGAAGAAAGGAAACTAACCACCAAGAAACGAAATCAAAATTCCGGGAAAGGAAGGAAGGAGCCGCGATCCGCTTCTTCTTCTTCTTTGGCACGAACTTGGTGGAGGAAACTCACGGGCACCCTAGGTGCTTGCACCGGCCCTAGGGGAGGAGAGAGAGCCGACCCTAGAGAGAGAAAGGGCACCGACCCTAGAGAGAGAGAGAGAGTTAGAGTGAGAGAGGGAGAGAGTTAATCTCTTGATCAATCTATTAAGGAAATCAAGCCTAGCTTTGGTTCCTTTATATAGTAGTCTCTCCCTTGCCAAGTCTCCTCTTTAACGGAATTTTTCATAAGAAATTTATCCTATAAATTTTCTTTATGAATTATTCCGTTTAAACCAAGTTTTATTATAACTAATTTTATAATAAAACAAATACATCTCTCCTTTTATTATGGAATAAATTTTACAAGAAATTTATAAATTTTCTTATTATGGAAAAATCAATTCATAATTGATTTTATAAAATTAAAATAAACCATTCCATGGATCATTTTAATTTCCATAAAAAAGAATAAATTTTTATAAATTTATTTATACAAATTTATTTATCTATAATTTATAAAACAAATCGCGCTAGATTTATTTTATTAATTAAAACAATTAAATTGGTTTCTCCCCAATGGTGTGGCCGGCCAAACCAAAGGGGGTTGGCACCCTCTTTGGCCGGCCAAACTGAGCCGAACCGATCGTGAATTAAACTCATTTAATTCGCCCAATAAGCCTTCAAAAGACATAGCCATTTTTAGCTTCCGTTGCGCCTCTGATTAACTCAGATTCGACTTATTTCTCTTGATCGGAAAATCCAATTTTCAACTCATTTTAAATCCCTCAGATTACTCGTAGTGCATGTGACTAAATAGGCTTTCGATTTATGTTGGCCGTCTATAATCAACTAATTATAGAACGATCATGAGTGGCACCTAGTAGTACATCATGGCCCCCAATTAATTGAAAGATCAACGGTTGACCTCAGAAGTAATTCTGAAACCCTTCAGCAGCTGTAATAAATCGTGCCCCATCCCCTTCACCATCTTATACCCACTTGGTTCAGGACATGGTCTATGTGTGTCAGTCCCCACTAGGCTGACTACGTCACACCTAGCCCAAGTAGTGTCTTTCTCGTCCTTTGGATTTCTAATTACTCTCATGTATTTAAGAGACTCATACTCTAAACATGACATGCTCTGGCCAGAGGCTTTGAGTAACAATCCGACGATAGGCCTGGGTATACATCTCCTCGCAAGGAGTGGTGAATCCTTTGTAGGCTGTTCAAACATCTTCGGGCACTTCGGCTTATACCCAATCATCCTGGGTCCACACCTCCTTGGAGATGCTTGCTTAAGATGTTAAAGTATAAGTCTCCATGACCATGATGACTTGAACACCGCAAGTCAAAGGAACATCGCACTTAAGCTGCAGTAAGAACTTCACTAACATATTTATATAGATTACCATATGAAGTTTTACAGCTAGTCACTCCAATGAACTAGTTCCCTTAACTAGCATCCATGTTTATCTCCGGACATCCCAATGTCGCCAGCCAGTGAGAATCAGCTGATTAGAGAATAACCCATGCTAGTCTCAACAGAATTGATAGTGTCCGTTTTTATCAATTCATCGACTAGGGATATTTTCAATACTTCACAATTGCACATGTAAAGATAATCACTAGTTGTGATCTCATCACAAATTCTCTTATGCTGTGAATTGTATTGCGGACATTCAGTAGATGAGTTTAATATCCCAATCAAATACACAAACATGTATACTCAAATAGTGAATTTTCATTTATTAAAATAAATGTTTACAATCATAAGGTGATTGTCTTAGGACACTTCTCTCATATCACTAACACCGAGGCTCTCCGATAAATTCGAACTGGGATTCCGCCTCGGTTTGAATGATTACCTTTCTCTTACGGCACTTAATAGAAGCACCGTATTTGCTCAGAAAATCCATTCCCATGATAACATCATAATCCTGCATGTCGAGCACTATCAGATCGCAGTAGAGTTCTCTTTCTGCGATTCCGACTGGCACTGCACGTAGCATGTGAGTGGATGTCATTATTTCTCCCGAAGGCAGAGTCGTTAAGAACTTGTAGTCTAAAACTTGTGGAGACATATCTATCTTCTTAGTATATGGTACATAGATGAACGAGTGCGTTGCCCCAGTATCAAATAATGCAGTAGCATACTGACTGTAAATAAATATCTGACCTGTGACAACCGTATAAGCATTCGCGGCGTCCTCCTTAGTAATAGAGAAACCCCTGGCTTCCGTCATACTTGGTGGAGCCTCCAATCTCTCTTAGCTCATCGGAGTACCTTCCAGTTCAGCTTGCATATAATGTAGTTTCGCCGGTGCACTCTGGTACTGAACAAACTGCTGAGGAGGTGCCTGGTTCTTGGTAGGACAGTAAGAGGCCATGTGCCCTTCCACTCCGCAAATAAAACACTGGTTCGTACCTTTGCGGCATTCCCCAGGATCCGTTTTACCGTATGTAACACACAGGGGGAACCTGGACTGTTTATTCGCTGGCCCCCCTTGGGAGTTGTTCCACGGCTGCCGTTTACCACTCTGGTTTCCCTTCCAATTAGCGTTGGTACTCTGAGGTTTCTGACCTCCTGAGTGATAATGAAAGGAAGGAACATTAGGGATAATGGAAAATGAGAATCGAGAACCCCGGAGTGAACTTGATTCTTACTTTCATTTAATGCCTTCCTTTGCTGATTGATATTGTTCAGGTAATGCTCGGTGAGTAGGGCACTACTAAATAGCTCCTCAGCGGTCTGCGGTCGGTTAACGCCGCCAGCCACGTTCAGGGCTATTTCGGGTCGCAACATCTTTAACATAAGTCGGACCCTTTCCTTCTCAGTGCGGACCAGCTCAGGGCATAGACGAGCCAGTCGATTAAATTTCTTCATAGCTTCATTGACTGAGAGGTTGCCCTGTCGGAATTCCGTGAACTCGTCGTAGTGTTTATTTGTGACACTCATATTGAAGAATTCTTCGAAGAACTCTGATTCAAAATCTGACCACGTCATCTGGTTCACCTGTCTCTTGGCCTTGACCCTTTCCCACCACATTCTGGCATCTCCAGAAAGGCAGAATGATGCACACTTGATTTTCTCATGTTCAGGCCAGTCCAACAACTCCATTGTACTCTCCACAGTCTTGAACCATGCTTGGGCGTCCCACGGTTCACCAACACCAGAAAAAATTTTCGGTTTCAGCCTCAACCACTGGATCAGATAAGCCTCTTGTCGTGTTACCGTGGTCGAGCCTGTCGGAGGAGTTTTCATAACCGTAGGCGCAACGGGTACAGCATTCTGGTTCGCCGGTGGAGTAGTAGAATTTTCTTGTTGGTTCATCAGGGTATTAATTGTTTGCTGCTGCTCAGTGACTTGACGCTGAAGTTGGGTCACTAATTGCATCAGGTCAGGCGAGGGAGTAGTCTCATTAAGTCTGCTACTCTGTCTTCTAGCCATGCTTTCCTTCATAAAGGACAAGTATGGATAATATAAGTTATTGTTATTCCTACCTCCATATTAAATTCTAGATTATTTGATTTTAAAAAAAAAATATCATTCATATTTACATATCTTACAAGTACTTTCCATCATCTATCATAAGGTATCATTCATACTTGCATATTCCAGAATCATGAAAGAACATAAGATATACATAAAGGTACTTACTTGGAAGCTGCAGGAAGGAGGCTTGATGTGTGTGTAGTGAGATGACAACTGGCTCTGATACCAACCTGTAACGCCCACCTTTCTACACATCTTACGGTGTGGTGAGGGGCGGCGTTAGGCTAACATACATAGGCATGTGAACATCTAAATGCAGCGGAATAAATTTTTTTTTCTTTATACACATGCGTTTTACCATGCAACTAATACTTGAACATGTATATATGCCTTAACCTATCATTCTTGAACATGGTAGCATTGTAACTTAGCATATTAACAACATAACATTCCTTACTTTATCCGTAAGCATCAGAAGTAGCAAGTAATTTATCCATGAGCATCATAAGTAGCAAGTAACTTATCCATAAGCATCATAAGTAGCAAGTATCTTATCCTAAGTATAGCGTAGAATCTAAAGAGGCGTTTCAAAACACAAGACATAATAGAAGATTCTTTTTCCTCTTTCCTTTGCCATGTCACTACCACACACACACTTTTGGCCCCTCCTGCTGCTTCACCTAATAACCCCTTGTTTGATCTGCGGTATAAGAATATAAGACTATAAGCACATAGGCTTAGTAAGACCTTTTCCTACACACTAAAAACCATACGTCATATCATACATAACATATGAAACATTCAACATAGCATAATTCTGAACATAAAACATAAGCTTACTCTTAACGTAAAACATGGGCATCACATAATTATCATTGCATAATTCTTAACATAAACATAAGCATAAACATACTTATCATGACATATTTCTTAACATGAACATAAGCATAATCATACTTATCATGGCATATTTCTTAACATGAACATAATCATAAACATACTTATCATCGCATATTTCTTAACATGAACATAAGCATATTCTCAGTATAAAACCTAAGCATAAAACATACTTATCATGGCATAATGCATAGCATGAATAAATGCATGAGTCAAATGCATATACATAAGGATGCTTAATTTAAAATTATACTTTTAAATACTTAAACATAATCATAACATCATTGGGGTCCCCAGCTTGTACCACATACATACATCATAAGCGTGCATCCCTAAGTAAATACGAGGTAGCAAGCCCCGACCTACTAGGGTAGGAACAGCTACGGTAGTTCCAAAAATTGGGGCGTTCTTAAGGTGCCCATCCCTGTTGGACAGCTATGGTAGTCCCAGAATCGTGGACAACTTCGGTAGTCCAGAACCGAGGCGTTCTTAAGGTGCCCATCCCTTGGACCCTTACTTCGGTCCGGTATAAGCCCATTCATAAAGTACAATAACTTCACATGCTTCATCTTTCATAAAACATACTTAGCATAAACATAATCTTGTTTCATGAAGCATAGCATAAGAGTAGGAACAGCTGCGGTAGTTCCAGAACCGTGGACAGCTTCTGTAACGCCCGCTTTTTTTTTTTAAAGCGGCGTTACGCTAACATACTTAAGGCATGTAACACCATACTGCAGCGGAAATAACTTAAACTTTACATGCCCCTACTACCATTTCTAACATAGTGACATGGACACTAGACATATAGACTTCATACTTAAACATCATGTCATAACAAGCTTAACATCATATCATGGGGTTCATTTCATATCATGCATAACATCATGTCATAAGTTTCCATAAGTCACTAATCGAGCATATACTTAACAAAAGTAAAGTTCTTAGCATAACGGCAACCGTTCGATTTCATGGGCCAAGTCACTATCACACATATATAATCTTGCCCTCCTGCTGCTTCCTCATGGTCCCCTTGCATGATCTGCGGTATAAGGAAAAAGACTATAAGCACACAGGCTTAGTAAGACTCTTTCCTACTCACTAAAATCATTCGTCATTCATTCATAATCATATGCATCATAAGCATCATAAACATTTCTATCATGGCATAAAGCATAAACATAGGCATAAATCTAATTAAACATTCTTATCATGGCCTAAAGTATAAACATAGGCATAAACATAATTAAACATTCTAAGCATGGCATCATACATGACATGAACATAACTTAATAAACTTTCCTACCATGGCATGGGACATGGCATGAATATAAACATAAGATATAAACCAACCTATATGGCATAAACATAGGCATACGTTCTAACATATCATAAGAGCATCTTCTTACCATAATCATAACATGGATCATTCATTCTCATGCATATCTTTTAACATGGAGCATAAGCATAACACATCATTATCATAACATAATGCATAACATGTATGAATGCATGGGTGGAATGCATATACATATGGATGCTTAACTTTTAAAATCATACTTTTAAAATGCTTAAACATAATCATCATAACATTTGGGGTCCCCGGCTTGTACCACATACATACATCATAGCGCGCATCCCTAGTAAATCCGAGGTAGCGAGCCCCGACCTACTAGGGTAAGGACAGCATAGTCGGTAGTCCCCGAACCGAGGCGTTCTCAAGGAGCCCATCCCTGTTGCACAGCTCCGGTAGTGCCAGAACCGTGGACAGCTCCGGTAGTCCAGAACCGGGGCATTCTTAAGGTGCCCATCCCTTGGACCCATACTTGGGTCCGGTACAAGCCCATTCATAAAGTAAAATACTTTGCATGCTTCATCATTCATAAGACATTCATTTCATACTTATCATGGCATCATTCTTATCATGAACATGATCATAACATACTTATCATGGCATCCTTCTTATCATGAACATAGACATGACATACTTGTCGTGACATCATTCTCATTCTTAGACATGGCATATGTACACATCATTCATAGAGCATGACATACATTCGTATTATCCTAAAACATGGCATATCATTCCTAAACATGGCATATCTTGCATAACCATGGCATATCATTCATAAACATGGCATATCATTCTTAACATGGCATATCATTCATAAACATGGCATATCATTCAGAAACATGGCCTATTATTCATAACATGGCCTATCATTCATAAACATAAATCACATCTTACCATAGGGCCATCGGGACCCTTACCTGAAATAAATCTTAACTTTTATCCTATTAACCCTTATTGGCCGAAACTTATGGAGTCCCAAGGCCATGTGAAAATTCACATAATCACCATCCTTCATCCTTATATCATGGCAACACATAAACATATGCTTGAAGTTAAAGACTCAACCCTAACCCTTGGGTCCTTGGGGTTGGCCGAACCATATGGGCCTCTAGGGTGCTCCAAAAATTCCCAAAATTTATACTTAACTTCTAAACATCATAAGGGAACATAAAATAACATTATAATTATTTTTAACATATTTATAGACATTTAAATCATGGTGGCCGAAACCCATAAACATAGGGACCTTGGTTTTGCCCCTTTCATGTTGGCCGAAACCCTAGAGTGTCCTAGGGTACTCCAAAAATTCCCAAAAATTATACCTAACCTCTACACATCATAAGGGAACATAAAATAACATTATCATGATTTTTAACATATTTCTAGACATTTAAAACATAGTGGCCGAAACCCATGAACTTAAGGTTCTGGGTTTTGCTTCTTTCATGTTGGCCGAAACTCTAGGGTCTCCTAGAGTTCTCCAAAAATTCCAAAAAATTATACTTAACTTCTAAACATCATAAGAGAACATCAAATAACATTATCATGATTTTTAACATATTCCTAGACATTTAAAACATAGTGGCCGAAACCTTTGAACTTAAGGTTCTGGGTTTTGCTTCTTTCATGTTGGCCGAAACTCTAGGGTCTCCTAGAATACTCCAAAAATTCCCAAAAATAATACTTAACTTCTAAACATCATAAGGGAACATTAAATAACATTATCATGATTTTTAACATATTTCTAGACATTTAAAACATAGTGGCCGAAACCTTTGAACTTAAGGTTCTGGGTTTTGCTTCTTTCATGTTGGCCGAAACTCTAGGGTATCCTAGGGTACTCCAAAAATTCCCAAAAATTATATCTACTTGATAAACATCATAAGGGAACATTAAACAATATTATCCAGATTTTTAGCATATTTATAGGCTTTTAAATCATGCTGGCCGAAATCCATAAACTTAAGGACCTTGGTTTTTCTTTCCTTTCAACATCACATCCAAAACTACCCCATATATCATACTAAAAATCATGGAAATCATAGATAACTATTATACCACAGGTGAGGTAGTCTTACCTTAGATTTCTTGATTTTTTTTCGAACCTTGAAAGAGGAGAAGGAAGAGGACTTGGTATCTCTTGACCACAACTAGACCTTGTCACCTTGTAGGAACTTTAGATCTTGAGAGATGAGACCCCTTGTGAAGTTTTCTCCAAGGAACTCCTCCCTTTGGTGCTCGGCAAGAATGAGGGATGAAGAGGAGAGGTAATGCACTTGATTGAGAGAAGAAGTAACTCCCAAAACTCCTCTCATTATAACCCATCAAGGAGGCTAATGAAGAGCCTCTCCATGACCCTTCACCTCCTTTTACCTCTTAACCAACCTCCACTTCAATTACTCATAAGAATTCCTTGCTAGGTGAGTTGGTTAAAGCATTCTTGGTTACACAAGAGGTCCAAGGTTCAATCCTTGGCTCATGCACATTTATTTTTATTTTGATTTTCATTTCATTTATTTTATTACTTTATTTCCTTAAAATCCCGAAAATCCCCCCTAAAATCACCCATAATTATGCCAATATTCCTAAATAAAATTCTTTTATATTTATATTAGTTTTACCTAATTTATATTAATTTTACCTAATTAATACCCACTTTTGGAGCCCCTTTAAAGCTCATTAGTACCTAGTTTTTCTCAATTTAAATGAGAAAACATGGATTTCTAGGCCCAATTTTACATAATTATTTCTGGGCCCCTCAGAAAATTATCTAGACATGCTCAATATTTTAAGAAAATATTAATAGAATTTTCCGGGTCGTTACAGCTTCGGTAGTCCAGAACTGAAGCGTTCTTAAGGTGCCCATCCCTTATCATGACATATATCATACATGACATTTCATCATTCATACTTAAGTCATAACATCATTATGTCTTCATCATTTATACTTATCATTCGTATTTAAGGCATAAACATTGTCTTCATTCATCTTCTTCTTTCATAGAACATAACATACATATGTAACCATAGTATCCATCATAGCGCATGCATGGGTGAAATTCTTATGAACAAGGTACATACTATTAGGGTTTATAGCATTCTACATTACTTAGGTTCATGGCATTCATCATAGAGCATGCACCGACCTTCATAAAACATAGATCTATTATAGACATTTAACAACATACATGCATCATTCTATATAATCATGAAGCCTACATCAACTACATGTGTTCATGGCATATGGTTAAAACATTCATGAATAAAACATAACATATAACCTAAACATACGAAGTCATGATATCTAGCATATGAAGTTAGGGTTTTGGTAACATAAAGATCCTCACATCTTGCTTAACTATATACTTACATCCTAATAACCTATAATCAAGTATCCTTGAGACCTTAACCCAAACCAAACCCTAAATTAAGGTCTTGGCCGAAACCCTAAAGGACTATAAGTCCATGAGAAATTCACATAGGTCATGATTAACATTCCATACAATACATACCATGCCATGGAAAACCATTTGAACCCTTATTTGGATTTAACTCCAAGTCCTAGCCCTAAATCATGCATTGGTCGAAACCCAAAGAGGATCACAAGCCCATGGAAAAATTCATAAAATTCTCAATTCACATCTATTACCATACATATAATACCATGGAAGCCATTTGAACCCTTGCTTAGAGTTAACCCTAACCCCTTGCCCTAAAACCCAACTTGGCCAAAAGTTACAAGGGCCCTAAATCATGTAAAAACTATCACATAAACCCCTATTAACATCCCTTACAACATGAGAAAATATAAGAAACAATATTAGAGAGTTAGATCCAAACCCAACCATGGAAACCTATGGTGGCCGAAACCCTTGAAAGCCCTAACTTTAGTTTTCTCCACATATAGTCCAAACAAATTCTTATATCATGAAAATAACTTAGAAACTATTATACCACAGGTGAGGGAGTCTTACCTTGGGTTATCTTGATTTTTCACCTTGAATAGAGAAACTGAAAGAAACTTCTTTGACCTTAGACTACCCCTAGCCCTTGTAGCCTTGTAGAAAAACCCTTAGATTTTGAGGAAGTGGTCTCCTTGTGAAGTTTTTCAAAGGGAGAATCCCCTTGGTAAGTTTCGGCTAGGAGGAGGAAGGAGGAGGAAGAAGAATGGACTTGGTGGAAGAAGAAAAGAAAAGAGTAACTTCCATGCCACCTCTCTCATTTCTTTTATACCACATGAAGGAGGGCAAGTGAAGAGTCATGGTGCCTCTTCTCTTGATGACTCTTCATTTTCCTAAGCCTTAACCAAAATCCACTTCATTCTCTACTAGAACTCCCTTGCTAGGTGAATTGGTTAGTACATGCATGATGGTATACTAGGTCCAAGGTTCAATCCTTAGTGCATGTACTTTATTTTTATTTTATTTTATTTTATTTTATTTTCGAAAATTCCCCTAAGACCCACCCATAATCATGCTAATATTCCTAATTAAAACCCATTTATATTTATATTAAATTTTACCTAAAATCCACTAATAACCATGGTACTAGAAAAGCCCATATAAAGCCCATTAGTGCTTAGCTTCTCAGTTTAAATGGGAAAATCATAGATAACTAGGCTAAAGTTCGTACTAGTATCTCTAGGTTCCTCAAAAACTATCTAGACATGATCAATATTTTTAAAGAAAATATTGAGAAAATTTTTCGGGTCGTTACATTACCCCTGGAGCCCGACCAGTGAAGTAGAGGCGAAGACACTTTGCACCAGAATAGGACAAGGCTATCAGGGATGAAGTCAATAAATTGTTAAAGGTCAGGCATATAAGAGAAGTTTAATTTCCGGCCTGGTTAGCTAATGTCATCCCTGTCCCTAAGCCTGGGGGTAAATGGTAGGTCTGTATTGACTTTCACGATTTGAACAAGGCCTGCCCTAAAGACTATTATCCCTAACCTCAAATAGACCGGTTAGTAGACTCTACGGTCGGTTGTGAGTTCATTTCAATGTTGGATGCATATCAAGGCTACCATCAAGTTCCGCTTGCTCCTGAAGACCAGGAGAAGGTCAACTTTGTAGCCGCCGATGGTACGTATTGCTATAATGTCATGCTTTTGGATTGCGTAACACTAGGGCAATTTACCAGCGGATGATGGACAAAGTCTTCAACCATCAGATCGGAGAAACATCGAAGTGTACGTGGATGACATTCTGGTCAAGACTAACAAGGGAAAGGACATGATAGCCGACCTAGAAGAGACGTTCGCCACCCTGAGGGCCCACAAGATGAAGTTGAATCATGCCAAGTGCTTGTTCGGGGTGAAGAGCGGTCGGTTCCTAGGATACAAGGTGACAGAGAGCGGAATCGAAGCTAATTCGGAAAAAGAAAAGCTATTCTGTGTTAGATCGTGTTTGTCTTGCTAGAGGGGGGGTGAATAGCAACTTTCGATTTTTCTACCTACAACGTTAGCAAGAGCAAGAGGAAATCTAATAAAACAAATGAAAACAACACTAACGCACCTATATACGTGGTCAGAGATAAAAACTCCTACTCCACGGTTGCCCGTAAGGTGGGCGATCCCTAATCCGTCGGTGGATGATTCCCCGGAGCACCTCCGGCTAGATCTCGTAGCTCCTTGTGGGTGGAGAAACCTCTCCACAACCTCTGGACACTATCTGAGCACAACATGCTACTAACTCACTCTATCCAAGAAAGTTTTGCCAAGGGTAAACAGCTTGAACCGAGCTCCTTTAAATAGAGCTCGAGCTGAATATGACTCTTGACCAGCAGTCGACTGGTCTACCCTGAATTTGAATTCTCACACACTGACCTTTCGAATTCTGGCCATCCCAGTCGACTGCCCCTAGGGCAGTCGATTGGTCCCCTTCTAAGCCTAGGGTTTCCTTCTCGAGTACATTTCTCTCCTCACTCAAACCCTCCCGGCTTAGTTCCCTAGTACAAACACTCACACTTGGACCCTCACGACCTGGTCGACTCTTCAATCAGCAGTCTCAATCTATTGCCTTCACGTCCTCTTTGTCTTCGACTCCCGTCCCTCGGATGCGCACGCAAGCCCTCGGCTAGCCTCCATGCCACCCTTCATGCATTCCTCCACGTCCGGGTCCCTCGGCTCATTGCCTCTGCCCATGGTCCCTCGGATGCGCACACAAGCCTCCAGCTTGTCTCCATGCCACCCTTCACCTGAAGACATCCAACCAAGTCTATGTATACCTGCAAACCTGTACACTCACATACACATAATAGTCCAACAACAAACCCTAACTTAATCATATTGACACACACATCAAAACCCATGATCCTCCAGATCATCTTTGGGTTGATTGCTCCAACAATCTCCCCCTTTTTGATGTGTGACAATATGTTTAAGTTAGGTAAACAAAAACAACAATAGCAATAGCAATTGAAAATTAAAGCATAGCAAACAAGAGGCATCCTCCCCATTATCCTATGCCCTCTCCCAATTTTCAATTCTTACAACCAACACCAAGTTAAGTTCTACCCAACTTAACACCATAACACCAAGTTATGTTCTACCCAACTTAATATCATAAATTGTCTTCCGTCAAGTTAAACCTAACTTAACACCCCAAGTTCTCCCCCTTTGACACCATAAAAAGATAGCCCCCAAGCAATCCTACCCCTAGTGCCAAAAAGAACTTAACTTATATCTGAAAAAAAAACTCAGAAATCAACACACAGCCTTACCAGTCGACTGCCCTCTGTTATTTTCAACACACAGAGACATCAGTCGACTGCCCTCAGGGCAGTTGACTGATACAGTCTAATGCTGAAAGCCCAGTCGAATTCAGAAACCTCTAGAAAATTGGAAAAATCTAAAGTTTGCAAGCACATTTGTTAGGATATACTCTACCCTAGAAAAATATAGTTTCATGAAAAATATCAAATGTGCTTGACTTTTGGTACAAACTCTAATTTCCTCAAAAATTGGCATTTTGTATCAACTTTGAAATTCATACATTAATCCATGTGTTTGCCACAGTTATCCTATGCCTTTTTAAACCTAGAATTGCCTTTACTTCCCTTTTTATCTTCTCATGTATTCTTAGTATGATAAACCTCCCCCTCTTTTATCCTTAACCATAGATACATATACACGAACCTTCCCTTGTGCCCATATAAGTCATATCTTATCATTCAATAGCAATTCATGAATTTCAAACAACATAAGCATCAAGCCACGATATAAAATCTCATAAAGTAACATGAAAGCCTAAGCAAATGGTTCATACATGACTTGAAAATAAAACATAAAGTGACACAAGGGCTAAGGCCCTGAAGTAGCTAAATATTACAATTGCCAAAAGAAAGTGTTTGAGAGATAAAATGTAAATCTACGCAAGACACTCTCAACACTCAACCATCAAGTGAACTCTACTATATGTCGTCGCCCGGAGGAGGAGGAGGAGGGGCCTGATACGTGAGATGCAATTGCTATATCATCGCGTACATCTCATCCTACTGTCACTGAACCCCTGACAGAACTGTGTGAGACCATGAACCTCCTCCTGAATGGCAGTCTGTGTCTGCTGGAAGCCCATCTACTGCTGTTGAAAGTCGTGGAAGTCCTCCCGGAGACCGTGAACCTCAGACTGAAGCTGGGAGAACTCCTCTCATGTAACTCCACCAGCAGGCTCCTCATCAAAATTGGAGGACTCAGGACGCTGCCTCCGACGATCTCCACCTGTCGACAATCAATACCTTCCAAGGAGAACTAGCGTGCACCAATCTGATCGTAGTCCTTGGACAAGTGACGTACCTGACCGCTAGTCATGCGTATACCCCTAGACTCAAAGAACTCGGTCAGGATGTGATAGAAGGGCATGTATATCTTCCAATTGACGCTATGGGAGAAATGGACGATGGATGTAAACACATGCAGGGTGACATCAATGTCTAACCTCCTCTCAAGTGTGTACATCATGACCAAGTGAGGAAGTCGAATCATCGACCTCCCCTTGGTAACAATGGGTAAAATGCATTCTAACACAAGTTTATATAAGACCATGCTGGCTGGACTCATGCGTTTAGCCTCAAAAAGGCGTTGTATAGAACATTGGGATGTCTGGAAATAATGCATATGAATCTAGTTCAGGGTCACACCAGGAAAAGTAAAAGGGTCGATAATTTTAGGAAAATAAGTACATGCATTACTAGAGATCCAACACCCTAGAAATGCACCTAAAACTGTGGATGAGAAGGGGATGGTGACTCCTGCGACCATAGACTCATAGAGTTCATTATCAGGATTAATACATGCGAGGTTTGCGTAGAATTCTTTACACATGTCTAGATTAATGTCATGCTGACAATACATCAATCGTCCTAAACCAAAATGGGTAATCATCTTAGAGATATGAGGTGCATTCTCCCAGAAGTATGCTCGGTTGAGATACCGGTAGTTCATCAATACAAACTCATTCTCTTCAAATCGCCGCAGGCACTCATCGGATCAGAATCGATGTGTCTCCGGATCTATACGACCTTGCTGGGATGATCCTTTTAGCGTGCCAATTTCCCAGGATTAAGACTCACCTTAGTCTTCTAAACCCTTTGACACACTCCATAGTCCATCTACTCTCTTAGAAGAAAACCTCCTGAGATCCATTGTCCATGGATCCCATTTTTGCTCCTAGAGCTCTCCCTGGAGCTCCTAGCCCTAGTTACCTCCCTAGAAAACTCATTCACAATTGCAAGACTACACCGGTGTTGCTCCGGTACTTCTTGACCTTCACCTATCACTCTCCTTACTTTCCGTACCTTCTCCTTGGTTGGCTTTTTCTTTTCTCCTCTAAATGGCTTTTCCTTGTCATTTTTGATCTTTCCTTTACCATAATCATAAGGTATCCTTGAATGTGGTTTTTTGCTATCATTTGACCTCTTAGGATGATATCCTAGACCCGACCTATCATTTCTAATGCGTTGATCCTTCGGTATCACACTCAATCCCTTGGACCCTCTAATGAATCTATCTAGGTTCTTTTTAATTTATCAAGCTTTGCCTTCAAAACTTGATTTTCCTTTTCTAAATTTCTAACCTTAGTATCACCATGCCCATTTTGATCACTTCTAGATCTACCTATTTTCTTAGGCATGTGCCTCCCTTTCTTAGGGTTGATGTCTTGATCCTTAGGTCTAGCAACCCTAGATTTATCATGAATCATGGATTTCTTGGTATTTTGGCTTGCAATAGTATTTTTATTTTTATCATGATAGTTAAAACCAAAAGTATGCATAGACAAGCAATCAATATCAATTCTAGCATTCATAAAAGCATTGGAAGCGTATGTAAAGTGAGAGATTACCTCCCTTACCCTTGTAGCTCCCCTTGATATGAGCTCCTTTTCTTCTCAACTTTTTCCCATCTTCTTAAATGCTCCATCTTCTTGAGCTCTCCTTTTCTTGGGCATTGAGTGTGATGATGTCCTAGCTCCCCGCAAGTATAGCAACTAATGTGCTTCTTTTCTTTCTTTTCCCTACAACCCACATTAGATTTAAATTGAATGGACCTGGGTTTAGGGTTTACCTCCTTCTTACCTAGTGGGCACTTGTCCTTGTAGTGCCCCTTCTTGTTGCATCCAAAGCATATAATGTGGTCTTTGGTTCTTGCTTTGGTGGAGGTATTAGCTTTTCTTGCACCGGTATGGAAGTGGGTCTCTTCTCCCCCTCAATTCTTGAGGTAGTAACCTTTTCCTCTTCCCTTGATGAAGTGGGTGACCTCTCAATTTCTTCTTCCACTTCACTTGATGGGATGAGCAATTCTTCTTCTTCTTTATCTTCGTGGACCATTGAGTTTGTTTCCTTTAGCTCTTCCACTAATTTGGCTTATGTAGAGTTCTTATGGAATTCTCCCATCTTGTTTCATAGCTCATATGTATTTTCATATTTATCTACACCATTCAACACATTTTTAGGCCAAATATCAATTAATATACTCATTACCTTCTCATTTGCCTTAGATTGGACTTGTTGCTCCTTGGTCCAATATCTAGGTCGAAGCTTCTTCCCGTGCTTATCCTTTGGAATTTCGAAGGGCTCTTCTAGCACCATTATGCATTCCCATTCCATTCCAAGCCAAGTCTTCATTCTTGTCCTCCAATAGTCAAAGTCTTCATGATCATAGGAGGGTGGAGTGTTGATATCATCCCCCAACTTGTCTTCCATCATTCTTTCCTCTAGCTTGTGCCCTTTTGGCGGTTATTCCAACATGAGCAGACCTTTGCTCTGATACAACTTGTTAGATCGTGTTTGTCTTGCTAGTGGGGGGGGGGAATAGCAACTTTCAATTTTTCTACCTACAACGTTAGCAAGTGCAAGAGGAAATCTAATAAAACAAATGAAAACAATGCTAACGCACCTATATACGTGATTTGGAGATAAAAACTCATACTCCACGGCAGCCCGTAAGGTGGGCGATCCCTAATCCGTCGGTGGATGATTCCCTGGAGCACCTCCGACTAGATCTCGTAGCTCCTTGTGGGTGGAGAAACCTCTCCACAACCTCTGGACACTATTTGAGCATAACAGGCTACTAACTCACTCTATCCAAGCAAGTTTCGCCAAGGGTAAACAGCTTGAACCGAGCTCCTTTAAATAGAGCTCGAGCTGAATACGACCGTTGGCCAGTGGACTGCCCCTGCGGCAGTCGATGGTCTACCCTATATTCGAATTCTCACACACTGACCTTTTGAATTCTGGCCATCCCAATCGACTGCCCCTGGGGCAGTCAACTGGTCCCCTTCTAAGCCTAGGGTTTCCTTCTCGAGTACATTTCTCTCCGCACTCAAACCCTCCCGGCTTAGTTCCTGAGTACAAACACTCACACTCGGACCCTCACAACCTGGTCTACTCTTCAATCAGCAGTCTCGATTTGTTGCCTTCACGCCCTCTTTGTCTTCGGCTCCCGTCCCTCGGATATGCCGCAAGCCCTCGGATGCACACGTAAGCCCTCGGCTTGCCTCCATGCCACCCTTTACGCATGCCTCGAAGTCCGCATCCCTCGGCTCATCGTCTCTGCCTATGGTCCCTCAGATGCGCACACAAGCCTCCAGCTTGCCTCCATGCCACCCTTCACTTGAAGACATCCAACTAAGTCTATGTGTACTGCAAACCTGCACACTCACATACACATATTAGTCCAACAACAAACCCTAACTTAATCATATTGACACACACATCAAATCCCATGATCCTCCAGATCATCTTTGGGTTGATTGCTCCAACATTTTGGATATGTCATCCCCTCACAACTTCAAGGAAGTGCAGTGGCTGAACGGTAGAATCACGGCCCTATCCAGGTTCATCTCCAAGTCTGCGGATAGGACCCTGCATTCTTCAGGATTCTGAGAAAAGCATCCAAGATCGATTGGGATGGCCAGTGTGAGTATTGGGTGTAAACCCTTGTATGGCTTGGCGGTTTCCTAAGCTATCACGGGGTCGAACATGAGAGACCTCTCTATGTCTACGGATTAAAAATTTAATCTGAATAGAGACCCATCTCCCAAACGACCATCTCATCGTCGTGTCAATTATTCCAAGTCACAACTTAACCAAAACAAAAGTTAAGGCCTTGTAACTTTCCGGATTAATTAACCGCGGAAAGGATGACGAATGGATCGTTGGTTTTCGTGTTTATAATCAGGGTCCATGACATAAATTAATTATCATATTAATTAACAAATAATTAATCTATGACAATTAATTAATCAACATGCAATGATAAGAAACATAGCATGAAATTACAAGAAAACAAAAGGAGCTAGGGAGAGGTATACCTCATCGTTTACCTCACAGTCTTCTACCTTATGACCCTCCCCTCCTGGACATCGTGTGGGCGATGAGCTACCAAGACGCGGAGTCACCAAGAGCCTTGAATTAATCACCTTTCTTCTATCTTCTTCCAATCACCAACACAAACCCTAGGAAGCTAGGGTTTTCTTGCGCCGGTTGCCTATCTACCTCTCCACCTCAAACCGCCGGCCACCATAAGCTCCAAGGTCTAACCAACTTCATGGTAGCTCCAAGAGGAAGGCTAGGAAGGTGAAGAAGAGGAAGAAGAAGCTGAGAGAACTCCTTCTTCATACCCAACAAACCCGCAGCTACTCTTCTTCCCTCTACTTCTTGCGCCGACCACAAATATGGAAAGAAAACAACCAAACTTGTGCCACCGGTGACAAAGCTCCTCCTTGACTTGTTGGACTTGCTTCCAGCCTCAGGGAGACTCCTACCATGAGAGAAGAAGCAATGGAAGTGGAGGAAGATGATGAAAACCCAAGCTGCCCTCTCCTTCTCCTTCTTCCTTGTTGCGGCGCGCAAAACTACCTCCTCCCCTTTTCTCCGCCGAATCTAGCCACCCCAAGGGTTGCTCCGGCCAAAGAGGAGTAGAGAGGAAGAAGAAACTTTAGAGGGTTCAATGTCTCTCTTCTCCTTCTTCTCCCTATTGCTACCGGACCCAAGGAGGGTTGCCGCAACCCTAGGAGAGAGAAGAGAGGGGTTTTGGGTTTTGGTTTGTTGGAAGATTATTCAAAATTAATTCTCTCTATCATGACTCCTATGGGGTATTTATAGGGCTAAGGTAGGGACCATGAGGAGGAGTTGGTTATTGGCCTGCTAATGGATATAAACCCGATCCATTAATGGAGATCCATTTGTAACGACCCGGAAAATTTTCTCAATATTTTTCTTTAAAATATTGATCATGCCTAGATAGATGCTCGAGGAACATAGGGACACTAGTATAAACCTTAACATAATGATCCATGAATTTCAATATAGAATAAGGAGCTAAGTGCTAATGGGCCTTACATGGGCTTTTCTAGTACCATGATTATTAGTGGATTTTAGGTAGAATTTAATATAAATAGAAATGGGTTCAAATTAGGAATTTTGGGGTCGAGGTCATCTCCGGATGGCTTTCTACCATGACAATATCGCCGACGCTGTTCGAGGACATATTGGAAAAACAAAATAGTGACCCGAGTCTTCAGAGAATCAAGCAGGAGATGCTAGAAGGAAAGGGCGATGGTTTTCATATCGCCAACGGGGGAGTACTCTACCTTAGGGACCGTCTATGTATCCCTAATGATCCTGAGCTGCGGAGAGCGATATTAGTAGAAGCTCATGGAACCCCTTATTCGATGCATCCGGGATCCACCAAAATGTATCAAGATTTGAAGGAGAAATTCTGGTGGTCCGGTATGAAGAGAGATGTGGCTCAGCATGTTGGCACCTGCCTGACCTGCCAACGAGTGAAGGCAGAGCACCAGCGACCCGGAGGAGTTCTGCAGCCACTTCTGATTCCGGAATGGAAATGGGAAGATATCTCTATGGACTTTATTTTAGGACTTCCCAAGACTACAAATGGATATGATGCGATATGGGTAATTGTGGACAGGTTGACGAAGTCTGCTCATTTCCTAGCAATCAAGATGACTTATTCGATTGAGCAACTAGTTCAATTATATGCTAAGGAGATAATCAGACTTCATGGAGTTCCCAAGACCATCATCTCAGATAGGGATGGTCGCTTTACCTCACACTTTTGGGAGTGCGTCCAGAAGTCTCTTGGCACTAAATTATGATTTAGTACAGCTTTTCACCCTCAGACTGACGGGCAAACTGAACGAGTGAATCAAGTACTGGAAGACATGTTGCGGGCTTGTGCCCTGGATTTCAAAGGGAGTTGGTGCCGATATCTATGTTTAGCGGAATTCGCCTACAATAATAGCTACCAATCTACTATCGGAATGACACCTTATGAAGCCTTGTACAGGAGGAGATGTAGGTCTCTGATCTGTTGGTATGAAGGCGATGAAAAGAAGACGATGGGGCTCACGACGGATCTCATCGACGACACCACCCGAGCTATACAGAACATTCGACGACGGATAGAAGCTGCTCAGAGTCGGCAAAAGAGTTATATAGATGTCCGGCGTAGGCCACTGGAATTTAATATTGGGGATCTGGTATTCCTCAAAGTGGCTCCTATGAAAGGGGTAACGAGATTCAGGAAGAAAGGAAAACTAAGTCCGCGTTATGTGGGACCGTACCCGATACTGGAAAGAGTCGGCAAGGTGGCATATGAGCTGAAGCTGCATCAAGAAATGTCGGCTATCCATAACGTGTTCCATGTGTCGATGCTCAAGAAGTGTATTCTAAACACGGATCAGGTGATCCAGCCACAGACAGTACAAGTTCAGGAGGACCTAAGTTTTGAAAGCCGACCTATCTAGATCTTGGATCGAGAAATCAAGAAGCTAAGGAACAAGGAGGTACCCTTAGTCAAGGTCATATGGCAAAGTCAAAGGTTCGAGGAAGCTACCTGGGAACGTGAGGATGAGATGAGACGCAAGTACTCGGAGCTATTCTAAGTTCGAGGACGAACTTTCACGAGGTATGGGGGATTGTAACGATCCCGAAAAATTTTCTCAATATTTTTCTTTAAAATATTGATCATGCCTAGATAGATGCTCGAGGAACATAGGGATACTAGTATAAACCTTAACATGATGATCCATGAATTTCGATATAGAATAAGGAGCTAAGTGCTAATGGGTCTTACATGGGCTTTTCTAGTACCATGGTTATTAGTGGATTTTAGGTAGAATTTAATATAAATAGAAATGGGTTTAAATTAGGAATATTAGCACGGCTATGGGTAGGCCTTAGGGGGTATGGCCGAAAATAGAAAATAAAATAAAATAAAATAAAAATAAAGTGCATGCACCAAGGATTGAACCTTGGACCTAGTGTAACACCATGCATGTACTAACCAATTCACCTAGCAAGGGAGTGCTAGTAAAGAATGAAGTGGATTTTGGTTAAGGCTTAGGGAAGTGAAGAGTCATCAAGAGAAGAGGCACCATGACCCTTCACTTGCCCCCCCCCATTCATGTAGTATAAAAGAGTAGATGAGAGAGGAAGAGACATAGGAGTTACTCTTTTCCTTCTCTTCTTCCACCAAGGTCATTCCTCTCCTTCTTCTTCCTTCTCCTAGCCGAAACCACCAAGGCCCCTCTCCCCTTGGAAAATCTTCACAAGGGAACTTTCTCTTGAAGATCCAAGGCTTTCTACAAGGTTACAAGGGCTAAGGGTGATCAAGGGACAACAAGGTCTTCATCATCTTCTCTATTTAAGGTCTAAAAACCAAGTCAACAAGGGTAAGACTCCCTCACCTGTGGTATAATGGCTTTCCTTTGATGTTTATCATGATTTAAGTCTTTGTTTCAAGGTCTAAGTTGAGAAATCCATGAAGGTGGGCTTCTAGGGTTTCGGCCACCACCATGATCCCATGGCTAGGATTAGTTCTAACTCCCTAATGATGTTTCTTATGTCTTCTCATAATGCAAGGGATGTTAATGGTGGTTTATGTGAATTTTTACATGTTTATGCTCCTTGTAAGTTTCGGCCAAGATGGGTTATAGGGCAAGAAGTTAGGGTTAACTCCAAGCAAGGGTTCTAATGGTTTCCTTGTAACCCTAGCTTTATGTGTTATGTATCATAACTTTGTATGTTTATGTTATATGTTATGTTTTACTCATGAATATTTAGATCACATACCATGAACATATGTAATTGATGTAGAGGGATGTTAAATAGAATAATGCATGTAGGATGTTAAATGCCTATGATAGATAATTGTGTATGAAGGTCTATGCATGTTCTATAATGAATGCCATGAAGTTAAGTACTGTAGAATGTCATGAACCTAAATAGTATGTATCATGTTCATATGTATCTTACCCGTGCATGCTCTAGGATGGATACTAGGATTAGGTATGTTAGATGAGACGTACCATGTATGAAATGCATGTTTATCTTATGTACCATAACCGTGCAAGCTTTATGAACCAAGATAATGTTTATGCCTGGATGCATAATTATGTATGTATGTCATGTTTTATGAATAAATAAAATGAATGAGGATAATGTTTATGCCTTAAGTACGAATGATAAGTATGAATGATGAAGGCATAATGATGTTATGAATTAAGTATGAATGATGAAATGCCAAACATGTTTATGTCATGCTTCATGTAACAAGATTATGTTTATGTTATGTATGTCTATGAATGATAAAGCATGCAAAGTTATTTTACTTTATGAATGGGCTTGTACCGGACCGAAGTAAGGGTCCAAGGGATGGGCACCTTAAGAATGCCTCGGTTCTGGACTACCGTAGCTGTCTACGGTTCTGGGACTACCGTAGCTGTCCAACAGGGATGGGCACCTTAAGAACGTCTTGGTTTTTGAAACTACCGTAGCTGTTCCTACCCTAGTAGGTCGAGGCTAGCTACCTCGTATTTACTTAGGGATGCGCACTTATGATGTATGTATGTGGTACAAGCCGGGGACCCCAATGATGTTATGTTTATGTTTAAGTATCTAAAAGTATGATTTTAAATTAAGCATCCTTATGTATATGCATTGACTCATACATGCATTCATGTTAAGCATTATGCATGATAAGTATGTTTTATGTTTATGTTCATGTTAAGAATTATGGCATGTTAAGTATATGTTATGCTTATGTTCATGTTAAGAATTATGACATGTTAAGTAGATGTTTATGTTTATGTTCATGTTAAGAATTATGCTATGACAAGTATCTATATGCTTTATGATATGTCAAGAACTGTGCCATGTGTTAAGGATATGTTACGAACATGATATGTTTATGTTAGGCGATGTATGTTTTAGTGAGTAGGAAAGAGTCTTACTAAGCCTATGTGCTTATAGTTTATTTCTTATACCGCAGATCAAGCAAGAGGATACTAACGGAAGCAGCAGGAAGGGCACGAGTGTGTGTGTGTGGCAGTGACATGGCAAAAGAAAAAGAGAAAGTTTCTAATATTTATGCTTTGTCACATGTTCTACATTCTGCATATTCCTAATAAGTCGCATGCTATACTTATGATGGTTTGCCTAGGAAAAAAATTTACACCTGCTACTTATGTTACGTAGGATGACTTATGGGATGTTTATATCATGATGCTACCTATGATGTTTATATGATAAGTTACCATCTCAGGAATGATAGATAATATATGTATGTATGATTTAGGTGCTAGTTGTTGATGCAGTCTGGCCCGGTTGTTCTTTTGGTGTTTGACAATGATTTAAGTTTGGTTGAGCGAATTTGGGTTAAAGTCCTGGTCGGGGACTGGGCAGAAACCCTGGTGAGTGAAGCCAGGTCCTAGCTTGTGAAGCTAGGTTGAAATCCCGGTGAGTGAAGCCGGGTCCTGGTGAGTGAAGCTAGGTGATTGAAATCCTGGTGAGTGAAGCCGGGTCCTGGTGAATGAAGCCAGGTGTTGGAAATCTCGGTGAGTGAAGCCAGGTGATTGAAATCCGGTGAGTGAAGCCGGGTCCTGGTGAGTGAAGCCAGGTGTTGGAAATCCCGGTGAGTGAAGCCAGGTGTTGAAAAGTCCTAATTCGGAAGAGGTGGGTGAAAAGTCCTAGCTTAGAGGGCTAGGTGAAAAGTCCTAGCTTGGAGGGCTAGGTGAAAAGTCCTATCTTGGAGGGTTAGGTGAAAAGTCCCATCTTGGAGAGTTAGGTGAAAAAGTCCTTGCTTGGAGGGTCAGGTGTCTAGCTTGGAGGGCTAGGTTGGATGAAGGTCTAACTCGGAGGTGTTGGGTGAAAAGTCCTAGCTTGGAGGGCTAGGTGAAATGTCCTAGCTTGGAGGGCTAGGTGAAAAGTCCTAACTTGGAGGGTTAGGTGCAAATTCCCAACTTGGAGAGTTAGATTGAAAAATCCTTAGCTTGGAGTGCTAAGGTGAATGAAATCCTAGCTTGGAAGGCTAGGTCTGCGTCCCTGGATCGGTCTGGTGACCGATCAGGGAGTTAGCACGCTACCCTGTTGTGGATCGGTCTGGTGACCGATCCAGCAACAACTGATCGGTCTGGTGACCGATCAGGGAGCACACAGTGAGGTTGGGAACCTACTGTACTGCTCCTGATCGATCCGATGACCGATCAGGGAGTGTGTGTTTCACCTACTGCTTGGCTCCTGATCGGTCGGGTGACCGATCAGGGAGCGAATAGTTGAGGTTGAGTTCCCTTGCTGATCTGAACCTGATCGGTCTGAAGACCGATCAGGATCACTGTGCAGATCGTTCCGGAGAATGATCCAGCATCGCAGGTTCCTCACTATGATCGATCAGGCTCTAGCCTGATCGGTCTGGTCATGATCTGATCGGTCTGGTGACCGATCAGGAGGCTGCCTGATCGGTCACCTCCTGATCGGTCTGGTGACCGATCAGGAGGTCTGGACTGCGAAGCTCAGAAATCGCCCAAGAAAGGGGTGGATCGTTCGGGTGATCGATCCACAACCTGGGATCGGTCTGGAGATCGATCCAGGAGAAGTCACAAAGAAATCGTGATTTCTAATTGAGCGTTGGGGACCGATCAGGATGGAGCCTGATCGGTCTGGACCTAGCCTGATCGGTCTGGTGACCGATCAGGAGTCGCTCTGATCGGTCGGGTGACCGATCACTTTAATTCAAATTGCACTGTCAGACGCTCTGATCGTGTCTGACCGTATCCGATTCGCTGATGTTTGCCTCTGATATTTGATTTACTGTGTGATATACTGCTCTAACAGTCTGATTAAGCTGCAGGTGATAGGGGAGGATTCAAACACTCAAGGAGAAGTCAATGGAGGCTTTCCTTCGAGCAGGTTTGTCCATTTCTCATCTCAGGTTGCAACGGCTGGAGCTGCAGGACTGAAGCCGCTGACTGAAGCTTGGCTGAGGGAGCTCAGGAAGTTCAGTAAGGGTTCAGTGGTAGCTGGCGTTGGCAGTGAGGCAGCTGGAGGCTGCTGGAGATGAGGTCACTTGATGCTTAGTGGAGAAACAAAAGGGACGAGAGACAGCTTCGGTGAAGCAGAGTTCTATAGCTTGTGTTTTGAGTTCTTGCCGCCCTGAGTTCTCCACAACTGCTTGCTGTGTTCTTGAAGTTTCCATCATTCTGAGCAAGCGATCGAGAAGCAACCAATCTTTACTTGAGCGCTTGAAGGAGAGAACAAGTAGCTTGGAGTCCGACAGTGGGAAGACACGAAGAAGGGTTCTTGCGTGAGATCGCCACTGGGTGGAGCTCAGGGAAGCTAGCTGTGTTCTTGTCCTTGCTAAGTGTTTGAGTAAGATCATTCTCGTAGTTTCTTTGTGCTTAAACATTATCCTGATTGAAACACTGTGGAGAGGTTTCTCCACCGAGAAGGAGGTTGCATTATATCCGGTGAAACCGGGGCTTGATCTGCCGACGATCAAGGGATCGCCCACCTTAAGGGCACGCCAAGGAGTAGGGGCAAGTTATCCCCGAACCTTGTAAATTCTCCTGTTAGCGATCTTGCTAATCTTGCTAGTTAGTTTTCTGTTTTAGTTTCTGCACTTTCTATTTTCCATACTTCCGTTGTGCTACTAACAACTTCAAGTGCAGAAACTTGCTAACTTCGTGAAGTGAAAAGTGATTGGCTATATTCACCCCCCACCCCCTCTCTAGCCATTCCGTTTCCAACACTAGTTGCATGTATGAATTAAGTAAGTTAAGTTCTATTTCTTCCGCTACAATACGATGTTTATTAGGTATGTTAGCATAACGCCGCCTCCCGCCACACCGAAAGGTGTGGGGAAAAAGGCGGGCGTTACACCATTCCACTAAAGGATCCCATTGAACTTCCTCACCAACTCCCATATTTTCATATGGGCTCCACCTATTATGAGTCATCCATCTCCCCGTGTTTAAGATGTCGAATGCCCGATAATTTTACTGACAATTAAATTAATTATCCTCTTGATCCTTGGTTAGTACCACTCAACCTTTTCATCATGTCGGACCATAGTCCACTTGCAAGATTTGACATGACGATCCTTTTGAGCTCACCAAGGGGGCATCATCATCCTGACTCACTAGGACACGAATTTCGTCAATAATCAACGACACACCATATAATTAATATTATTTCCCAATTTACCGGGCCTATCGATGTAACAGAATAAATCTCACCCATTGGTAAGTCAAAGAAATAATAATTAATTTACACATGCCCGTTATTATTTTGGGATTAAGAGATCGTACTCCATAATATATATCCAAGGTCTAATCCAATTTATTAAGTCAGTACAAAATTGGATGACCTCTCTTTTGGTCCTACTCAATGCACATAAAGTGCACTAGTGTAATTCTATGGTTAAGACAGACCACACCTAATCACACTACAACTATCCCAATGGTTTGTCCAATTCCATCTCGGTTGTGAGCCTCTTTCTTATACTTCTGCAAGGAATATGATAACATGATCTTCTGTGCGACACCACGCACCATATTATCTACAATTCCATGTATGAGACATTTTGTGCACATACTAATATAAATATGCACTGTGTGATTTTGCGATTCTCTTTTAAAATGTAAATGTATTTTAACCAAAAGCAATGCTTTTAGTATACATCCTAACAATCTCCCACTTATATTCAAAGACTTTGCTGTCTTCAAAATGCCATACATTTGACCCTTAGATCTTTCACATGCCTAAAAAGTTCTGACTACCAAGGCCTTAGTGAAAAGATCTTCCTAGGTCATCCTCTGATGTAACCTAAGCAACAATAGCTATTCCTGACCAGGGAGGTACTTGCGCTCTATGTGTATACTTGCCTTATGGACTCGTGATTCCTTTGAGTTTGCAACTGCACCATTTTAATCACAACAAAATGTGATAATTCTGAGCAAACTAGGAATCACATCAAAGTGCATCATGAGGTCACTGAACCATGTAGCTTTCTTGGCTATCTAGAAGATTGTCAATCATCCAGCTTCTATGGTAGAGTCCATCATACAGCCGCTGCGTGACACTCTCCCATACTACAGTTCCACCACCTAATAGTAAACACAAAACCCTGAGGAATACTTATATTTGCCCCTTATCTTGATTGGAATTCTATATCCATATAACCCACTAGATATTGATCTGCCTGGTAAACCAGCATATAGTCTTTAGTCCTTCTCAGGCACTAATATATACTTTTACCGCAATCCAATTTCCTTAACGTAGGTTACTCCGATATCTGCTAACTATGTAACACCCGCTTTTTTTTTTATAAAGCGGCGTTACGTTAACATACATAGGGCATGTAGACATCCTAATGCAGCGGAAACCTTTAAACTTACACCTACATGCACTTACTACCATTCCTAGCATCATAACATGGGAACTTGGCATATTAACTTTATACTTAGCATCATATCATGTCATACTTAGCATCATATCATGTCATACTTTAGCATCATGTCATAGAGTCACATTTAAGTACTTAATAGTAAAGGTAGAGTTCTATCATAAGACGAGCAACAATATTGCTCCTTGGCCAAGTCACTATCACACACATTCTTTGATGCCCTCCTGCTGCTTCCTTACTGTCCCCTTGCGTGATCTGCGGTATAAGGAAATAAGACTATAAGCACACAGGCTTAGTAAGACTCTTTCCTACTCACTAAAACCATTCATCATTTAATCATGAGCACATAAGACATTAACATACTTAGTGCCTTACTTAGAACATAAACTTTTCCATCACTTAGCATACATTCGTCATGGCATGAACATAACCCAAACACATTCGTAGCATGGCATAACATAACCATAAAAACATTCATGGCGTGGCATAATACTTGACATAGACATCAACATCGTAAACATTCATAGCATGACATAATACTTGGCATAGACATAATCATAATCAACATAACCTCATAAACATTCTTAGCATGGACCTAAATAAAATCATGGCATTCTAACTTAGCATAAACATAAATAGATCATGGCATCCTAAACTAGCATGAACATAAATAAAATCATGGCATTCTAACTTAGCATAAACATAAATAAATCATGGCATCCTAAACTAGCATGAACATAAATAAAATCATGGCATCTTAAATTAGCATAAACATAATTAAATCATGGCATCCTAAACTAGCATGAACATAAATAAAATCATGACATCTTAAATTAGCATAAACATAATTAAATCATGGCATCCTAAACTAGCATAAAATCATGGCATCATAAACTAGCATAAAATCATGGCATCATATATTAGCATAATCATACATAAAATCATTTGCATAAACATACCTTGCATAAACTTACTTTGCATAATATTCCTATCATAAATATAATGCATAACATGGATGGATGCATGTGACAATTACATATATATATATAAGGATGCTTAATCTTTAAAACATACTTTTAAATGCTTAAACATAATCATCATATCATTCATTGGGCCCTGGCTTGTACCACATTCATTCATCATAAGCGCGCATCCCTAAGTAAATACGAGGTAGCTAGCCTCGACCTACTAGGGTAAGGATAGCATAGTCGGTAGTCCCCGAACCGAGGCGTTCTTAAGGTGCACATCCCTGTTGCACAGCTTCGGTAGTGCCAGAACCGTGGACAGCATAGTCGGTAGTCCAGAACCGGGGCGTTCTTAAGGTGCCCATCCCTTGGACCCATACTTCGGTCCGGTACAAGCCCATTCATAAAGTAAAATACTTTACATGCTTCATCATTCATAAGACATTCATGGAATCTTTAACATAGCATAACTTGTTACGGCTCGGCCCGTCTACCGGCCCATTTACCGGTCCTCTCGACCGTCGTACCGTCGACCATCGACCGTGCCGTTTAGCATATTTATGCCTTAAAGACATAAGCATCATCTTTCATTCATCATACTTGTCATTCATCATCATTCATTCATCATACTTAACATCATCGTTATGCCTTAAAGGCATGTACTTTAACCTCATTCATAAGACATGGCATACATACATCTTATTCATAAAACATGGCATACATACGTATCATTCATAAGACATGGCATACATGCATATTATTCATAAAACATGGCATATCATTCATAAGACATGGCATACATACCTATCATTCATAAATCATGGCACATGTCTAACCATCTATGACTTAACATATAATTCATGACATACAACTAAGGGTTTGGTTAACATAGAACTTCTTCCATCTTACTTAAATATATATCTTGGTAACTCATACTCAAGCATCTTGGTAGGTTTAACCCAACCCTAGCCCTAGGTTATGCCCTTGGCCGAAAATCCCCAAGGAACCCTAGGTCCATGAACCTTCACATAACTTCCCAAACAACATCTCATACACATATACTAGGCCATAGGAACCCTTTGATCCCATAATTAAGGCCAACCCTAATCCTTTAGCCCTAATCTTACTCTTGTCCGAAACTTCAAGGTCATGGGGGTATGGAAAAATTCCATTAAAACCCCAAATCAATTAATTAAACACCAACCATACCTTACCATAGGGCCATTGGGACCCTTACTTGAAATAAGTCCTAACATTCCACCCCCTTAGGGTACTTGGCCGAAACCTATAGGGTCTCTAGGCCATGTGAAACATTCACATAAACACCCTCCATCTCCCTTATATCATGACAATACATGAACCAACACTTGAGGTTTTAAACCCAACCCTACACAAGGGTTCTTGTTGTTGGCCGAAACCCTAGGGTATCCTAGGGTACTCCAAAAATTCCCAAAAATTATTATTAATCTCTAAACATCATCAGGGAACATTAAATAACATTATAAGGATTTTTATCATCATTATGGACCCTAAAACATTGTGGCCGAAACCCATAGGGTCTCTAGGTGTTGATTTTGTTCCTTTCATGTTGGCCGAAACCCTAGGGTGTCCTAGGGTACTCCAAAAATTCCCAAAAATTATACTTAACCTCTACACATCATAAGGGAACATTAAATAACATTATCAAGATTTTTAGCATCATTATGGACCCTAAAACATTGTGGCTGAAACCCATAGGGTCTCTAGGTGTTGATTTTGTTCCTTTCATGTTGGCCGAAACCCTAGGGTGTCCTAGGGGACTCCAAAAATTCCCAAAAATTATACTTAATCTCTACACATCATAAGGGAACATTAAATATCATTATCAAGATTTTTTGCATAATTATAGACCTTTAAATCATGGTGGTCGAAACCCACAAGCCTTAGGTTCTTGGTTTTCTTTTCTTTCAACATCAAATCCAAAAACTAACCAATATATCATGCTAAAAATCATGGAAATCATAAGGAACTATTATACCACAGGTGAGGGAGTCTTACCTTGGGGTTTCTTGATTTTTCACCTTGATTATAGAGAATCAAAAGAACTCCTTAGACCTTAAGTCGAACTCCTTAGACCTTAAGTCACCTCTAGCCCTTGTAACCTTGGGAACCCTTTAGATCTTGGAGATGAGACCCTCTTGTGAAGCTTTTCCAAGGGAAATCTCCTCTTGAGATTTTCGGCTAGAATGAGGGAGGAAGAAAGAAACTCCCAAACCCCCTCTTTATAGCACATTAAGGAGGGTAAGTGAAGAGTCATGGTGTCTCTTCCTCTTCCCCTAAGCCTTAACCAAACTCCATTTCATTTCCTCATAGAAATCCCTTGCTAGGTGAGTTGGTTAGAGCATGCATGGTTATACAAGTGGTCCAAGGTTCAAATCCTTGGTGCATGCATTAATTTTCCATTTTATTTTTATTTTATTTTTCCTAATATTCGAAAATCCCCTAAAAATTCTCCCATAATTATGTTAATATTTCTCATTAAAACCCCTTTATATTTCTATAAATTTTTACCTAAAATTCATCAATAATCATGGTACTAGAAAGCCCATATAAGGCCCATTAGTGCCTAACTTCTCAATTTAAATAGGAAACCATGTTAAAACTCACTCATAATCATACTAATATTCTTAATTAAAATCCATTTATATTTATATTAAATTCTACCTAAAATCCACTAATAATCATGGTACTAGAAAAGCCCATATAAGGCCCATTAGTACTTAGTTTCTCAATTTAAATGAGAAAAATCATGGATTTCTAGGCTAAGGTTCGTACTAATATTTCTAGGTCCCTCGGAAAATTATCTAGACATGTTTAATATTTTAAGAAAATATTAAGAGAATTTTCCGGGTCATTACAAACTATGCCCATGGCATAACAGATATCTGATCTCGTTTTTAGCATACATGAGGCTTCCTATAGCTGATGCTAAAGGAATCACCATTTCCTACTCTTTCTCCTTTGACATCCTAAACATATCTCCTTAGTTGAAAAGTACCAAACTTTTCTTGGAGGTATCTATGCTAAAACAAGTTAGGATAGTGTCTTGTATGAAGCTTGGGATAAGCACATCATCCTTGTCTAGAGATCCCTTAGGTCTTTGATCTCCAAAGATGTGTCTTACTATTTTCAAGTCCTTCATATTTGTTTGGACATCCATACCCTTATGTCTGACAGTATTTCATTATTATTGCCAATCAACAAAATATTATTTACGTATAGTACAATAATACCACTTCAGTTGTGTCACAACTTATATACACAATCTCATCTATCCTTTGAACAAATCAACATGACTGGATTTATCTCTTCAAAGTGGATGATCCTTGTCATAGGTCTAGGGATCCGGTTCATGTTCGCCATGGAGCTAGTCCATAGACTCTCCAAGAACATGAATACTTTAGGTTAACTAACAACCCTCCCACTATGATAGGGTATCCCCTGTGTATCTTCTGTGACACGAGGTGCAGTGTCTTGTCATATTCCTCTTGTACAGTTGGTACTGAGGTCAGAATGTACCCTATTTGTTTTACTCAGAATAATTCTACTCATGGGTATGTGATATATCACATAGTCCTTTTCTAAGAATCAGTCATTCGTACCAACGAATATCCTCTGATCCTAAGGACCATTAAACCACCTTTTGTTCCTTTAGGATAGCCTAAGAACATGTGCACTAGATTCTAACTTATCAGTATCTCTTTTCAGCACATGTGCTGAACTACCCATAATCTGATCATGCCTTAAACTAAGCTTTCGCTTAGTCTGCATTTCTATGGGTTTAGAGACTACTGACCTAGATAGTCTCATGCACATTCACCATCGCATCCAGAGCATATCCCCTTGAACAAATTTGGCTAATCTCAGAGTAGCTTATCATTTTCCTAACCATTACCTTAGGAGACCTTCTTCCTTCCATGTGTTGCACCATTATATTAGGGCACACTAGGTGCAGTGAGTTGGGATCGAATCCCAATTACTGATAAGTAAGTAAGTCATACAACTATCCCTAGAGGTACTTGCCACTACGATCTAATCGTAATATCGTCATACTTTTACTCTGCTGTATCTCCGCATCAGACTTAAATTCTTTGATCTCATCAAAGGAACTAGTCTTGCAGTACATCAAGTAAATATACTTTGACCCTTGAATAATTATTTACAAAATAAACAAAGTCTTCAAGGTTACCTCTATTCTAGATAGACTAAGGACTTATACTTATCGGTTTGAACCAATTCCTATATATCTTTGGCTCTATGCCCCTAGGCTTTAAAAAAAACCTCTTTCGTCTTGTTACCTTCCTAGTAAGAGTCAAAAGATCTTAAGGAAGACAAGTCTTCCATCACCTATGAACCCAAGGGCTCATTGGCTAACAATCTTTGAATCCCACTAAAGGTTAATAACACCAAGCCTTAGAGCCAAAATATATGTTTGGTTCTACTTGGAAAGAACCTTTCTCTTACATTAGTTAAAATGATAAGCTATTAAACATCTAATTGCATCATGGGAGTTTTTGGTTTTATGAACTAATTGCCTATCTATGTACTTTAACAGATAATCCTTCTATACCACCTTTAACAATAAAAGAAATAGAATATCTTATTCCAGAAACTGAACAAAAAGTTCTTTCCAAAAATTAAGTACATAAAAGCAATTTGTGTAAAACCAAAACTGTATCATCCTATGCTAAAGACATAAATAAATAAACTCCCACTGCAAAAGTCATCTCCATAGCCTATCCATGTAGTCAGTAATATCCTCCTCAGCTAGCCATCGGGTTTCCTGGAATCCCTGCACAAAAATACAGACATGATTAGTAGCATCCGTATCTACACACCATGTACCAGTAGATACACCACTAAACTGTTACAACGACAAAAGAAGAAAATATACCTGAATTATTACCCTGACGATGGGGACAGTCTGCCTTCCAATGTCCTAACTGCTTGCACACAAAGCAATTTCCTTTTGGCTTCTTTATGCATCCCTGAGGTCCCTGTAATCCTGCTACTTTCTTTGCTCCAGCATGTTTCTTCTTCTTCTTTCCTTTCGGTTTAGAAGTAGAAACCTCTTGAGCAATGAAAGTCTATGAAAGAGAAAACACCTCTGTCGCCTCAAGTTCTGTCAGAAGTTCTGCCCACAAATATGAACTCTTGTCCATATTGTAGCTTAGGCGAAACTTCTCAAAACTCTGTGGTAGAGATTTGAGGATGAGATCGACTTGGGTTTCCCCATCGATTTGTGCTCCAAGGATTTCCATCTCTTTCAGCCAAGCCTTCATTTTGAGAACATGTTCCCTTACGAGCATACCCTCAACTAAGATGGTTGTTGTCAAGTTCTTCATTACCTCCTGCCTAGTGGCTCGATTACTTTTCCCGAAGAGTTCGTCGAGTTTGGATGTTTTATTACTGGTAATGGAAGAAGCCTGATTTTGATGACACTCAGTTGTCTCGTCTGCTTCTAACCATTTCCTAAAATATTTAAACTCCTCTTCAGTATTAATCTCGCTAGGTTTTTCGCACAGAAGTCAACAAGATCACATTTGGGTTCCTCGGTAGTAGAGACAAAGTCCAGATTTAATTCCCAATCTATATTATTATCACGGGCATTTATTTGGTTTCCTCTTTCAATTAGAACAAGTGGGTCTAGATCCATTTTAAAATCCTTAGAATCACAACAATCATATACTTTAGTTTTTGAAAATAAATTGACTCCTCAAAATAATAAATTTTCAAAAACAACCAACACCTCAAAACACCGAGAATATCACATGCCACGTTAGTGTGGACGTATACGAATTCTACATTTGTGAGAAGAGGTTTTACCCATTAATTTTACTCTCTTGTCATCCTAACTTTCTGACAAGTAAAATTAAAAGTTGGTCCTATTCAGCCCTACAAATAATAGCAGTGACTCCGTTGGGGAGATACTAATATTTGTATCTAAGTGTTTACCATTACACGACACTAAGAAAATTATTTCCGATTATGTGTCTTCCGTTGGGGAAGTACACACGGTCTTTAATAATTTTCTATAATCTTTTCTAACCTAGTCATCCGCAGAACAAGCCTATCTGTTGTGGAGGAAGGCACTCAGAGCTGATGCGCAGGCTTGTTTGCATCACTTGTTAGATTGTAATGGAGGCCGCAGGACCCTTAGGGCCCCTCTCTCACTTAGTTATTTTCGTTGAGGTTTTTCACATGCACACACACATGACAAGCACATAAACCAATATAATAGATAATGAAAAATCCTAGATTTTTCCAACTACTATGGCCTTGGTCTCCAATGCGCCTCCAGTCGTGTCGCCACCTCGTCCACTCCATCCTTTCCATGCGCAAGCCACCATGAAGGAGTTCCTGAGCCGAGATGACTAGCTTACTTATTTACATCCATTGATCATATACTCCACAAAGGAGTATACATGTAATCTAGATCAAAAGTAAATAAAAGCATGACTAAACAGGTGCCATATTTAATTACAAAAATTAAATACCTAATTTAGCCTCGTCAATCCCGAGGATTCAATTAATTTACAACACACACAATCAATCACATACATAACCTATTGATGCCATAATAGTTGGAATCTAGTGCCTGCAACAAAAAGTTAGCCTTCTCTCATCCAAAAATTATCCAGCAAAAATAAAGTACATGATAATGTGCAGAAAAATAACCGAATCCTAAACACACAAAATCGAAAACCTGGCTCCGATACCAATTGTTGGGTGTAAACCCTTGTATGGCTTGGCAGTTTCCTAAGCAACCAAGGGATCAAACATGAGAGACATCTCTATGTCTACAGATTAAAAATTTAATCTGAATAGAGACCTATCTCCCAAACGACCATCTCATCATCATGTCAATTAATCCAAGTCACAACTTAGCCAAAACAAAAGTTAAGGCCTCGTAACTTTCCGGATTAATTAACCGCGGAAAAGACCACGAATGGATCGCTGGTTTTTGTGTTTATAATCGGTGTGCATGACAAAAAATAATTATCATATTAATTAACAAATAATTAATCTATGACAATTAATTAATCAACATGCAATGATAAGAAACATAGCATGAAATTACAGAAAACAAAAGGAGCTAGGGAGAGGTATACCTCGCTGTTTACCTCGCAGTCTTCTACCTTATGACCCTCCCCTCCTGGACATCGTGTGGGCGACGAGCTACCAAGACGCGGAGTCACCAAGAGCCTTGAATTAATTGCCTTTCTTCTATCTTCTTCCAATCACCAACACAAACCCTAGGAAGCTAGGGTTTTCTTGCGCCGGTTGCCTATCTACCTCTCCACCTCAAACCGCCAGCCACCTTATGCTCCAAGGTCCGACCAACTTCAAGGTAGCTACGAGAGAAAGGCTAGGAAGGTGATGAAGAGGAAGAAGAAGCTGAGAGAACTCCTTCTTCTTCCCCAACAAACCCGCAGCTACTCTTCTTCCCTCTACTTCTTGCGTCAGCAACAAATATGGAAAGAAAACTTCCAAACTTGTGCTGCAGGCGACCAAGCTCCTCCCTGACCTGCTGCCTACCACAGGAGAAGAAGCAATGGAAGTGGAGGAAGATGATGAAAACCCAATCTGCCCTCTCCTTCTCCTTCTTCCTTGTTGCGGCGCGCAAAATTGCCTCCTCCCCTTTGCTCCGCTGAATCCAGCCACCCCAAGGGTTGCTCCGGCCAAAGAGGAGTAGAGAGGAAAACTTCAGAGGGTTTGTTGTCTCTCTTCTCCTTCTTCTCCCTATTGCCGCCGGACCCATCGAGGGTTGCCGCAACCCTAGGAGAGAGAAGAGAGGGGTTTTGGGTTTTGGTTTGTTGGAAGATTTTTCAAAATTAATTCTCTCTATCATAACTCCTATGGGGTATTTATAGGGCTAAGGTAGGGACCATGAGGAGGAGTTGGTTGTTGGGCCACTAATGGATCTAAACCCGATCCATTAAAGGAGATCCATTCCACTAAAGGATCCCATTGAACTTCCTCACCAACTCCCATATTTTCATATGGGCTCCACCTATTATGAGTCATCCATCTCCCCGAGTTTAAGATATCGATTGTCCGATAATTAATTTAAATTACTGACAATTAAATTAATTATCCTCTTGATCCTTGGTTAGTACCACTCAACATTTTCATCATGTCGGACCATAGTCCACTTGCATAATTTGACATGACGATCCTTTTGAGCTCACCAAGGGGGCATCATCATCCTGACTCACCAGGACACGAATTCCGTCAATAATCAACGACACACCATATAATTAATATTATTTCTCAATTTACCGGGCCTATCGATTTAACATAATAAATCTCACCCATTGGTAAGTCAAAGAAATAATAATTAATTTACACGTGCCCGTTACTATTTCGGGATTAAAAGATTGTACTCCATAATATATATCTGAGATCTAATCTAGTTTATTAAGTCAGTACAAAATTGGATGACCTCTCTTTTGGTCCTACTCAATGCACACAAAGTGCACTAGAGTAATTCTATGGTTAAGACAGACCACACCTTATCACACTACAACCATCCCGATGGTTTGCCCAATTCTATCTCGGTTGTGAGCCTCTTTCTTATACATTTACAAGGAACTTGATAGCATGATCTTCTGTGCGCCACCACGCACCATGTTATCTATAATGCCAAGTATGAGACATTTTGTGCACATACTAATATAAATATGCACTGTGTGATTTTGTGATTCCCTTTTAAAATGTAAATGTATTTTAACCAAAAGCAAAGCTTTTAGTATACATCCTAACAGTGAGAAGGAACTTGCTGACCTGAAGGCCTAACTCGTCGAGCTCCCCATCCTCTACAAGCCAGTAGAGGGGGAGACCATATTTGTCTACTTGTCTGTAGCAGAACAAGCGGTAGATTCAGCACTCGTCCGAGAAGAAGGCATAGTGCAATACCCCATATACTTCTTCGGACATCTCCTGAAGGATGCTGAGACACAATACACTACGATGGAGAAGCTGGCCTATGCCCTAGTCTTAATGACCCGGAGGTTAAGACCGTATTTTTTAGCGTATCCTATCGTTATCCTCACCAATAGTTCGCTCACACGGGACCTCACAAATCCTAAAGCTTCAGGCCGGTTGATCAAATGGACTATGGAGTTGAGTGAATACGGTATTGAGTACTAGCCTCATACCGCTATCAAGGCACAAGCTATCTCAGATTTCATATTGGAGTAGGTCCCAGAGCCCGAGGCCGAAGGAGTCTGGAAGGTCTACATAGATGGATCTTCCAATAGCCGGGACAACGGAGTCGAGGTGTTAATGGTCTCCCCTCGGGGTGACACGTTACATTTATCCATCCATCTCCACTTCAAAGCCACCAACAATGAAGCTAAATATGAGGCGATCTTAGCGGGCCAGCAAGTAGCCAAGCATATGGGAGCTACTCGGGTCATTGTGCACTTGGACTCCCAGCTCGTGGCACAGCAAATAAAGGGTGACTTCGAGGTCAGTTGTGAGCGCCTGCAAAAGTATGTGGCTTGTTGGGTTCTCCCGGCGACAAAAACATAAAACGCAGCGGAAACAAGAACCCATGAGCGATCCATGCGAAAGAAAACTAGTACAATGTGTTGGATCGAGAGAAACGATAGAGGGGGGGTGAATATCGTTAAAACTTTTTCTTCGGATTAAGAAAAGAGTAAATGCATCGGAAAACAAAACAATCACACAAAGAACACAAGTCTTTTACTTGGTTCGGAGTCGCGGTCGGCTCCTACTCCAAGGCCCACGGTCCTTGACCGTTTACTGTGGGAAATTCTATAATCGAAGCCCGATGTTGATCGTACTTCGGAGCAGAGGGTAGACGTTGGTGCTGGAATCTCGAGATCGGAGTTTGCCGGAGCAGAGCGCTTGAACGAAAAGCTTGGAGGCGTTAGAAAGTTGTGTGTTTGAAGCCATGGGGTCAAGCCCCTTTTATAGTGCTCCTGGGGGCGCCTGACACGTGCCTTCAGATCAGAGAACCTTCATCCACAGCTCGGTCAGTGCTTATCCCCTTTGAATCAGCCTCTGGAGCTGACTGGGGCGCCCGTGACCTCCTGGGCGCCTATGTTGACTTGGTCCGCTAGTTTCGTGGCTGATTTTACTTCGATTACTTTTTGGCTTTGACATTGGGTGCCCGGGACCTCCCGGGCGCCTAGCCCAATGTGATTTCGAAGCGTTCTTGCTTGTTTGCTTGTTTGGCTTTGACCTTGGGCGCCCGGGACCTCCCGGGCGCCTAGCCTAGCTTCTTACCCCCTTCCTTTGGGGCATTCTGAGCTGCAAACACACACTCCTTCCGTCCTGCAACCAAGGTTAGTTCCAAAACAACCAAAGCAAGAATATTAGTCAATATTTACAGCCGTAGCTGTCTTGGTTCTGACTTCGGATCTCCCAAATGGAACCCTAGGTCAAACCGACACCTACTGTTCCCTCGACGGGGAATGCGTCCTCACCTACTCCTCTCAGGAGAATTTACCTTTTGCCAACCGGCTCCTCCGGTTGGACTTTTTCCCAGCTTTACTCACCAGGTCTTCATGCCCAATCTGCGACCAGGTCTTCATGCCCAATCCACGACCAGGTCTTAGTGGCCAGCTTTACTTACTAGGTCTTCGGTGCCCAGCCCTCGGCCAGGACTTATTGCCCAATTCCTCGAACTAGGTCTTTGGTGCCCAGCCCTCGGCCAGGACTTATTGCCCAATTCCTTGAACCAGGTCTTCGGTGCCTAGTCCTCGGCCAGGACTTATTGCCTAGATTAACTAGGACTTTCCTGCACACTTAGTAAGCTTGTTAGATCACCAATAGTACTTAACTTTAATCCTTTGCCAATATCAAAACAAGGTTCGATGTGGTGCTTCCGGCACCAACAATCTCCCCCTTTTTGATTTATGGCAACATAATTCAATGTTAAGTAATAACTTATAACAGTTATGAATAGTAGTTAAAAATCAATGAAGTATAGTAGTTATGAACAGAATAAATGTAGATTTTAAAAAAATCCTTTATTTCTCATACTCCCCCTAGAACCCTGAATACTTGTGTTATAAAATACTTAACTTTGACCTTTCCTCCCCCTTTGACATATATCAAAAACATACATGGGTGAACAACATATCTAATAGGGAGTTTTGAGTTTTTGTGAAACTTCTAAGTTTTTGACAAAGTATTTTTCAACAATAGAGTAAAAGCATTTGCATCAAAAAAAACTTTTTACACTTAGACAATTTTCCATTTTGATAAGTTTTGCAAGCTTAAAAAAATTTTTACTTACAAGGCTTTGCAAAAAGAATTCTAAAAAAATTTACTTAGACAAGATTTTGAAGCCAAATTTCCTTTAAAAATGTTTCCACTTTGGCATTTTGAAAAACAAAATCTTTAAGAAATTTCTAGACAAGTTTTTCACCAAAAGAAATTTTACTTAGAAACATTTGCCAAAATTTTCAAAAAGTTTTTGCTCAGGCAAATTTTGTTTACTAAGAAAAATTTTACTTAGGAAAAACATATACTTAAAAAAGATTTGAAACACTTAGACATACATAGAAAATTTTGACGCACTAGAAATACTTGAAAGCACTTGAAGTATTTTGACAATACTTTGAAATTTTAACAGCACTTAGCCAAAAAAAAGTTGAAGTACTTAAAAATTTTTACTTTACTTTTTGAAAAAAATAAAAATTTAAATATTTTAAAAAAATTCCTTTCTCTCTTTCTTTCTCTCCCCCTTAATGTGAAAACTCTTCTCCTTATGTTTTAGACCATTTCCAATTGCAAAACTGAAACATTGCACAAAGCTCCCTCATGATTTGAAATTTTCCCCTTGAAGCTTTTCGAAAGAGTACTTGAAAAGAATTCTAAGTATAAACATACTCATAAGTTCAGTTTGAAATGATATTTTGAAACAAAATTTTTGGGTATCACAAAGGAGATTCTATGTTAGAAAAACCTTAGGTTAAAGTGAAAATATTTTTGAGTGCTTCTAAGATCAACTTTCTTTGAAAAGGGGGAAAAAGTTTACAGAAGAATTTAATTTTCACTTTTTCTACTCTCCCCTTGGCCATATATCAATAAAGAACTTTTGAAAAAAATATATTTTGAAAGAAATTTAAAATTTGTGTATCAGAGCTTATGAGTCTTGAAAATAAAAATTTGAGCGAAAAAAAATAATCCTAAGTAATATAATGTCAAGAATTATGATAATTTCTAAGTAACAAAGTTTTGAAAGAATGAAGAATTGATGCTCAAAAACAGAATTGGAGTCAAGTGTATATTCTTATTGAGTCTATGCATGGTAAGCAACAAAAAATATTTAATCAATGAGTTTACTTGTTTGGAATGCAAATACTTTAGAAAAAAATGCAAGTACTTTTGAGATATATTGTACATTTTTTGAAAAATATAAGTAACTTTGAAAGATATCATGCAATCATTGGAAAATATTTGCAATTTTGAAAAATATACGTACTGTTTGAAAAATATTAGCATTTGAAAAATATAAGTACTTTTTGAAAAATATTAGACTTTGAAAAATATAATATTTTACTTGACTAGGTTTCTTTTCCAGTCTGACATAATCTTAGGAAACCTTGTTAACTACAAGGACATTTTCCTAAGTGTCCTGAAAATTCTTCAAACTCAAGTAAATATTATTTTCCAAAAGTATTAAAAGAAAATGAAAGTATTTAAACAAACTCCCTTATGTTTTCAGACGGATTTAAATAATATAGTACATGAAAACATATTATTTTGAAATTAGCAATTCTTTCAGTTTGACCTTCCCCTAAACTTGACTCAGTCCTAGGAAGCTTGTTGACCATAAATACTCTTCCTCTGAGTCTTTAGGGTTGGTTCAGACCACAAGAATTATTTAATAATTCAAAATAAATAATTACCAATACAAACTTTTCAGAAATTCTTCTTTTGATTCAGACTCCCCCTAAATTTGACACATCCTAGGAGTCCTTGTAGATTATTAAGTGGACCTTCCTCTGTGTTTTGAATAATAGTATGGTAATTTTCAAGAAGATAATTTTAGAAAATTCAATTTGGAATGAAGATAATTTTTAAAGCATAAGCCCCGTTTTCGAAAAACATTTTGAAATGATAATGGTTTTAAAGCACAAGGTTTTTTTTTGAATCATCTGAATATAATTTTTTTTTAAAAAAAACACCCCCTGTATCTGACATCGTCCGATTCTATCTAAGTTCCTTAAGGGACTTTAGTGTTGACCCAGTTTGACTGATCAGTAATTAAGTTAATCAAGTCCTAGATCATAGTTATCAAGTCCTAGATCATAGTTATCAAATCCTAGATCATAGTTATCATTCAATCAAGACTTATAATCTAGATCTTAGTTTGATGAGTTAATTTTGAAAACAAATGAAATTCAATTTTTGAAAAATTTGAGTGGAAAACATATAGAGTTAATTTAGATTTAATTTTAGAAAAAAATTGAGTTGATTTTGAAAAAATATTGAACTACATTATTAGGTCCTAAACATCTCACCCAGTTCAACATGACAAAACAGGTTACCTTATCTGTTTTCTGAGATGTTTTATTTTTATCTTCGAATTAGTGTTAAATCTAAGATTTACTTAAAATTTGTGTTAGATTCAAATCTGACAATAGTAAAGTGAATTTGATTTTCTATAATTGGCTTCCAGGTCTTGGCGAGGCACTAGGCCTTCTTTGGTCGTAGCCTTATTGGATCATCAACTCTTTCCTTGACAAAGCCTTTTATAGAAAATTCATCTTCAAGTTACTCTTTGAATGATTTTGGTCTAACTAGTTTGGGTCTTGGATTGGTAGCTTCGGCTAGTTCCACCAGACTAAACAGACTGAGTAGGACATACTTGACCTTATTAGAAGGGCTTCCCTAACGTACTATCCTCTCACCTCCACCCAATACTATGTTGTTCAAATTTTAATTAAATAGTTTGTCCTTAAACTATCCAATTCTAAATCCAAGCATTAAAAGCTAAGTAAAATTATAATGAGGGGAAATTTCTGGATTTTCTAAGTTTGCAAGATTATTAATTAGTTTTTCTTGTATATCAATTTTAATTTTCAAAGTCTCATTTTCTTATCTTAACATTTTGAATTTTGAATTTACTAATTACATGATTTCATTAAGTTATTTAAGCATGCATCCATATCTAAATTTGACCAAGGGAGATTATTTAAACTATCAGCATTCATGGTAAAGAGTGGATTTTGATATAAATTAAAGTTACCCTATTGATAGGTTGTCCTGGATCTTTGGCTCTTCTATCTGTGCATTCATCTTTGTAATGCCCAAACTCCTGGCACTTGAAGCATTGGATGCGACTTTTGTCCTTTCGTTCTTTTGGAACTAGTTCCTTTGTCGCCGTTGATGGTGTCGTTCGTATCTTACGAGTAGGACACTTACTTTTGTAGTGCCATCTCTCCCTGCATGTGTAACAAATTACATGATTTTTAAATTTTGAATATACACTTTTACATTTTGTTTCCTTATTGGGAATCTCCCCCTTGATTCTTGCCACCTCAGATCTAGACTCATCTTCTGATACTGGTTTGGATTCGGCTTTGGATTTGGGTTCAGACTCTGACTCGGCTGTCTGTGCTTGGACCGAGAGTGCAAGATAACTTAGGTGATCTTCTTCTTCGTCTGAGATCTCTTGATGAAGGATAATCAATTTTTCCTAAATTTCTCTAGCACATCTGAATGGACCTACTAGTTCGAGTTGCTCCTTGGTTAGGCCACATTATAGGATTGCAGTTGCCTTTGCATCTGCCTCGATCTTCCTCAGAGTTGGTTCGTCCAATTTATCCCAGGCGATCGACTTTCCATCTTCTGTAGGTACTGTAAACCCTGTCTGGAAATTATCCATAAATCCAGATGGGTCTTTAGGTGGGATTCATTAGACCCTTCCAGGTTCTGAAGTTCACGCCAGAGAATAGGGGTGGACGGACACTATTCCATTCTTGATTGGCCATTTAAAATAATCCTTGCATACAAAAGAAATAACAGAAATGTACCAAGACTTGATCTTAGATTAGTAGTTCGGGAGAAGAAAATAATAGCCCAAAAAATATTGCACAAATTTCGAGGCACAATAATAATAAAATAAAAAAAATTATGACAAATTTTAAAAATGTTGACTTTATCAATTCTGATTAATGATGAAAAAAATTCAAAGTTTGGGAAAAAATTTGCTCGAATTAAGGTAGCACGATTTCCGAAAAAAATATTAAAATAATTGAAAAAAAATTTATGATAAATTTTAAAAAATTGATCGTTTTGTCAATTCTGACTTATGGTGAAAGAATAAAAATTGAAAATTTAAACCCATGCACAAATATTATTTATTTGAAATAAAAAGCGAAAAAGATCGAGTGGTGTTGCACCAACCTCGATTAACAAGAAAGAAACAAAATAAAATTAAAAATTTCATAAATCCGAAAAAAAAACTCTCAAATTGGTGGTTGCACCAAATTTGAGCCACCCGCTCAGATACCACTTGTTGGATCGAGAGAAACGATAGAGGGGGGTGAATATCATTAAAACTTTTTCTTCGGATTAAGGAAAGAGTAAATGGAGCGAAAAACAAAACAATCACACAAAGAACACAAGTCTTTTACTTGGTTCGGAGTCGCGGTCGGCTCCTACTCCAAGGCCACGGTCCTTGACCATTTACTGCGAGCAATTCTATAATCGACGACCGATGTGGATCGTACTTCGGAGCAGAGGGTCGTCGTCGGCGTTGGAATCTCAAGATCGGAGTTTGCCGGAGCAGAGTGCTTGAACGAAAAGGTTGGAGGAGTTAGAATGTTGTGTCTTTGAAGCCTTGGGGTCGAGCCCCTTTTATAGTGCTCCTGGGGGCGCCTGATTCGCTAGGGGCGCCTGACACGTGCCTTAAGATCGGAGAACCTTCATCCACAACTTGGTCAGCGCTTATCCCCTTCGAATCAGCCTCTGGAGCTGACTGGGACGCCCGGGACCTCTGGGTGCCTAGTTTGACTTGGTCCACTGGCTTCGTGGCTGATTTTGCTTCGATTACTTTTTGGCTTTGACGTTGGGCGCCCGGGACCTCCCGAGCGCCTAGCCCAGTGTGATTTCGAAGCATTCTTGCTTGTTTGCTTGTTTGGCTTTGACCTTGGGCACCCGGGACCTCCCGGGCGCCTAGCCGATCTTCTTACCCCCTTCCTTTGGGGCATTCTGAGCTACAAACACACACTCCTTCCGTCCTACAACCAAGGTTAGTTCTAAAACAACCAATGCAAGAATATTAGTCAATATTTACAGCCGTAGCTGTCTTGGTTCTGACTTCGGATCTCCCAAATGGAACCCTAGGTCGAACCGACGCGTACTGTTCCCTCGACGGGGAACGCGTCCTCACCTACTCCTCTCAGGAGAATTTACCTTTTTCCAACCGGCTCCTCCGGTTTGACTTTTGCCCAGCTTTACTCACCAGGTCTTCGTGCCCAATCCGTGACCAGGTCTTAGTGCCCAGCTTTTACTTATCAGGTCTTCGGTGCCCAGCTCTCGGCCAGGACTTATTGCCCAATTCCTCGAACCAGGTTTTCGGTGCCCAGCTCTCGGCCAGGGCTTATTGCCCAATTCCTCAAACCAGGTCTTCGTGCCTAGCCCTCGGCCAGGACTTATTGCCTAGATTAACTAGGACTTTCCTTTACACTTAGTAAGCTTGTTAGATCACCAATAGTACTTAACTTTGAATTCTTTGCCAATATCAAAACAAGGTTCGATATGGTACTTCTGGCACCAACACAATGTTCGTCTATCTAATAGATCTATCTAAAGTGTATACCTTTGGAGCGTGCCCTTTGCTTATCCCGCTCGTCCAAGATGCGCCGGATCTCTTACACGTTCAAGTGCCTGTGTCTCTATTCGTATCCACACGGACACAATCTCTCAACTTCGGGAGAACTACTTTAGTTGTGCTAGCAACTTGAGGTAGCTCACAGAACACCAAGAACCCTACAATAGGGTTTCGACCAAAAGAGGAAGATGAGGGAGGAAAGAAGATAGGGAAAAAGCTCTCATCCAAAGTCACAAGGCCCACTTTTATACTCATCCCATGAATATGAAGAGGTTTGTGTCTCTTTGGCTTCCTTCATTAATACCAATAAAGAGCACATCTTTTCATGTGGCTCTTTATCTTTTCCCATGCAAGAAAAGAATCTTTTCTTTTTCCCTTCATTAAACACTTTAATGAATTTTCCCTGTAATCCCGACCGGGCCTCTCGGGCTTCCGACTAGGTCTCCCGACAAAGTCTGTCGAGCAAGTCACCGAGCTCCCGACCTAGTCTTCTAAGTGCCGAGCCCTGACCCAGTCTGCCGAGCACCAAGCTCAGTCTGCCGAGCTCCCAGCTCAGTCTGCCGAGTGACGAGCTCCCGATCCAGTCTGCCGAGCGACGAGCTCCTGACCCAGTCTGCCGAGCTCCCAGCTAAGTCTGCCGAGTACTGAGCCTCAACCCAGTTTGACGAGCTCCCAGCTCAGTTTACCGAGTGCCAAGCTCCGAGCCAGTCTGCCGAGCTCCCAGCTCAGTCTGCCAAGTCCCGAGCTCCAGACCCGCGCTCCCGAGTTCCCAGCTCGAGCTCCCGAACTGACCTCCCGAGTTCCTATCTCGGCCTCAGATCTCCCGAGTTCCCAACTCGGGCTTCCCGAATCATCATGTGCTTAGTGTGCGACCCAATAGGTTCTCGTGATGTTGGCAATGTGCCTAAACGCTTTAGACACATAAGCAATTAGCGGCATCTAGCAATGCATCATTGCTACCCAAGTAACAAGAAAAGTCGAGATCCGACTAAACCTCCGTGACTATGATAATGTATGACCTTGGCCTTCTATCCTTGATATCTAGATTGACCAATGAGGCATAGACCGTGTCATCCTCAGTCAATCTTATGTTTCTTGATCCCCGAGTAGACTCACTCAAACAAATGAGCTCAATATCTCATATTGACTCATTCGAGCATGGTCATGCATTTTAGTAGTCCTACTCGATCATGGGGCCCACAGATATCACTCCCGCCATATGGGAGGGATAGATCACATCTATATCACTCACATCCCTCCGCATAATTCATTACATACCCAGTGATCGCCTTTATAGTCCACCCTGTTACGGGTGACGTTTGACGATACCAAAGTATATAACTCCTTATGTAGGGAACCGTAGTGACTTCAGGTCTAAGGACTATTCATACTAGTAGTCACATGAGAAAGTTTATGACACTCATATGACAATCTATGAAATTTCTCATGACGGGTCAATTCAGTACACATTCTCCAATGTATACCCATGTGTCAACTTGATATCACATATCCATGACTTGTGAGCTCAAGCCATCAGTTGACCTATATGCTAGTCTCCATGCATTAATATTGTCCTTGAATATTAATGCTCGACTAGGAATAGTTTAGTTAGTGTTCTCTACATCATCTCATTATCGATTCAACCAATCGATATGATGTAGATAAGAACTTACTACACAAGGACATTATTATACTTAGTTATTTGACACAAATACAAAGTAAGTATAATAACCAAATATGCTTTTATTAATGATAGAATATGATACAAAATGTCCGTAGTCAATCATCACATAATTGGCTCTAGGGCTCCTACTAACATGGCCCTCTATGAGCAGCTGAAACCCTCCTTCACGGAGGTTATCTTGTAGAAGATCTCCAGGGCAGACAATGTCAGGGCTGATGAACTAGCCAAACTGGCTAGCTCCATTTCAACCTGGCAGCTAGATGAACCTAGTGCCCTGGAAGCGACGGTAGCACAGATTGGAGAGGAAGCGGAAGGTGACACCGTAACCGATTGGAGAGATCCATATGTGGAGTTCCTACGTAGTGGGAACATTCCAGGCAGGGACCAAGGAAGCCGACTATTCCACCACCGGGTGGCCAGATTCACGTTGGTCGGTGATCAACTATACAAGAGGGACTTCTCCCGACCACTCCTAAAATGTGTCGGACCCGAAGAGCCGAATATGTGATATGGGAAGTACATGAAGGCATCTGCGGGAGCCACATTGGGGGGAGATCTCTGTCCAGGAAGATTATCCTGGCAGGGTGCTTTTTGTTGGGGCAATCAGCCCAAGTATGATCTGGAGGATCATGGGTTTTGATGTGTGTGTCAATATGATTAAGTTAGGGCTTGTCGTTGGTCTAATATGTGTATGTGAGTGTGCAAGTTTGTTGGTACACATAGACTTGGTTGGATGTCTGATAATTACCATTTTGTTAATTAATTTAGGCTCTAGAATCTATGTTTTGATCCATTTTTACATGCTTAATCTTGGATTTACACTAGGTTCCATGGATTAAGTTTATTTTGGCTTTAATTGCAAATCATTGCATATTTGAGATGTTTTGATATCTAATTCGAATTTGGTTTTGTAGGCTTTGAAGGATCATGGACCTAGATCAAGTTGAATCAAGTTTGAGTCGGAATTCGACTCGGATCAAGGCGATCAAGCATTGAATCAATACGGGTCGTCCGATCAAGGAACAAGTAGATCTGAGCCATCTGTGAGCTTCTGATCAATCCGAGTTCAGGATAGGGCTAATCATGATCCCAGATCAAGATCTGAAAGTTTGAACCAAATCAGAGCACATTTGACCATCGGATCAAGCTTAAAGGAGTTTCAACCATCCAAGCAAGAGAAGGGAAGATCTGAGCCATCCACTGTAGATCTGGTTGATCCGAGCTAAGGAGGAGTAGATCAGCACCATTGATCAAGATCTGGAAACTTTGGTTCAGATCTGAGAGGATCTGACCGTTGGATGAGGCCAGAACGATCACAGTCGTCGAAATTCAAAAAGGATTAGTTAAAATAGATTTCCCCTCCACTGAAGCTCATCGTCGCGTCTTCGCCAGTCTTCTTCATTGTTCTTCATTTGTTCATCAATTTTCTTCAAGTTTTCTTCTCCGATCGCGCGACCACATCGGATCCGAGCTTGGTTCGAGTTTCCAGATCGTTGGGATCGCGTCTCTATGAGGTTTTCAGATCAATTTCTCGCTGAGAAGAGCTAGGTGAGAGTTTCGCCAGAGTTATGCCATTTTCTGATCAATACGCACTTGTACTCCATTCTTCATCAATCGGAGCAAGTCAGAGGGGTTCTCTGAGTTGTTTTGAAGATTCCTGAGCCATTATCGCAATCCCACACATCAAGTACAAGGAGATTGGAAGAATGGTTCTCTTGAAGGCAAATCTGAAGCTGGATTGATCGCGGAGGCTAAACGTCTCTCGATTTGTCAAGCTAGGGGGTTCATAGCTGATTCTTGTGTGACAGCAAGAAGGATTCAAACTAAGGGAAGGATTTGATGTTTAGTTGCTATTAATTTCAATTTTGAATTCTGTTTTCCGTAGGTTAATTTTCATATCAGATTGCATTTTAGCTGCTGATCGATCGTTCGATCGATCCAGGCAGCACCTGATCGGTCACCAGTCCAATCAGGCTTGTATCTGATAGGTCAGCCAACCGATCAGGTAACCACAGCTACAATTCAACCCTGTTTTAAGAATTCAATTTGTATTGCGTGAATTCCATTTAATTTCTGCATTTAGATACAGATTTATTGTTGCTTGACCTTGAAGCTAGTTCAGTTCTTCAATTCCATAATTTCATATCAAATTGCTTGTCTTTGTTAAGTTAGGTTTTTACAAGTTACTAGTTTAATTCTTGCTTTAGCCAATTTCATTTCAAACTTTACTCTCATTCTTATTTACAAAACAAAACCCCCATTCCAATTTGAAAACCTAAAAACAACATCAACGACAACTACAAGTTTGAATTAAGCACTCACAACTAGTCCTTGGAAAAATATGACTTGAGGCCCCTATTCTACATTTTAATTTTGCTAGCCAAGGGTTTTCAGTTTATAAATATCTAAATTTGAGGCTCATCGTGACACTAGTATTGGGCTACTATCAAATTTTTGGTGCCGTTGCCGGGGAATAACTAGTTGAGTTTGTTTGATTTTTGCTTGCGTGCTTATTTCCATATCTTGTGATCTATTTTACTATTTCATTTTTCTATATACATTTGCTGCGATTTGTGTTTGTTGTATGACCATGACTGCGGGTGGTAATCTTGAGGAATTTGATCCTGAAATTGAGAGGACTTTTAGGGCAAGGAGGAACCAAGGCAGAATTTCAGAGGCTATTGATATTATTCCTACTTAGCCTATCTGTACTCATTCAGGCAATCCTATGGCAGACCACCAGAAAACCATAAAGAACTTGCAGCACCTGATGATGCTTTCTAGTACTCATGCATTGCTTACCCAGAGCTTACTGGTGACTTTGAGTTGAGATCAGGACTTATCCATTTATTGCCTAAATTTCAAGGACAATCTGGAGAGGATCCAAACCGACATTTGCACGAATTTCATGTAGTCTATTCCACCATGAAGCCTCAGGGGATTTCTGAAGAGGATATAAAGCTGAGGGCATTTCCATTTTCCCTGACTGGAGCAGCTAAGGATTGGTTCTACTATTTGCCTATCGGACATGTATCTAGTTGGATTTCCATGAAGAAAACATTTCTAGAAAAGTACTTCTCAGCCTCCAGAACAGCAATTATCAGAAAGAGTATTTGTGGCATATAGCAAGTAGTGGGAGAGACCCTATACGTGTTGGGACCGGGTGCATGCCGACGCGGACACGTATTGTAATTGTTACATAATTTCATGCAGCGGAAACAAAAGCATGAATAATTTCCTAAATTATTCTAACACATATCCTAAGCATGCAATGTGTTCACATAATCGTAATATAAAATTTTTGCAGAAAAGGAAATTACTCTACGAATTACCTTGCGTAACTTGGAAGAAGGGACGAGATCCAACCGTTAGCGTCCCTTGAAAGCTCCGCCTCTATTCGTATCCACGCCGAGTATCGTCGGGATGACTTCGCTAAGCCACGAGTTTCGTGTTCACGAGAACACCAAGGTTGGCCGAAGAGGAAGATCGTCGCAAGGAAGAACTTCGTCAGCATGATGCTTCTCCTTGTGCTCACGACAAGAAGAAAGAAGGAAGGCCTATGGCCGGCCAAGAGAGAGGGTGACAAGAAGAGGAGAGAGCCCAAGCAATTCTTAGATGGATCATCTACCATGGCACCCCTTGGGTCCTTTATATAGGGAGAGGTTTCTTAATTCCCAAGCAAACCTCTCCTTGATTATGTAATAATTCTCAATCAATCCATAATCAAGGCTCTCATGATCAAGCTTCTTCTTCTTGATTATGGAATAATTTCTCAATCAATCCATAATCAAGGCTCTCTTTCTTTTGGCATGATTATATAAAATTTATAAAACAAACCAACCATTGGTTCATTATATAAAATTTTATAAAACAAACCAACCATTGGTTCATTATATAAATTTTATTAAACAAACCAACTCATGGTTCATTATATAAAAATTTATATAAAATTTATATAACGTTTTATAAATTAAACCAACCTTTGGTCTATTTTAAAAAACAAACCAAAATAGCCTTATCCTGTTATGGTGGTGGCCAGCCATGACAAGAAGAGAGGAGGCACCCCCTCCTTGGCCGACCCATCTAACCCCAATTGGATCAAATCCCTTAATGAATTAAACTTATTTAATTCACCCATTAAGTCTTTAAAAGACTTAGCCATTCTATGCTTCCGATGCATCTGAAATAAATTCAGTTTTGACTATTGTTTGGACTTACCAAAAATAGTCTATCTCGATTGGAGAATCCAATTCTCAACTCGTTTTAAATCCTTCGAATTACTCGTTATGCGTGTGACCAAATAGGCTTTCAATTTATGTTGGTCGTCCATAATTAACTAATTAATTATAGAACGATCATGAGTGGCACCTAGTAGTATATCATGATCCCCAATTAATTGAAAGATCAACGGTTGACCTCAGAAATGATTCTGAAACCCTTTAGCAGCTATAATGAATCCTGCCCCATTCCTTTCACCATCTTATACCCACTTAGTTCAGGACATGGTCTATGTGTGTCAGTCCCCACTAAGCTGACTACATCACACCTAGCCTAAGTAACGTTTTCTCGTCCTATGGATTCTAATTACTCTCATATATTTAAGAGATTCATACTCTGAACATGTCATGCTCTGGCCAGAGGCTTTGAGTAACAATCCGACGATAGGCCTCGGGTATACATCTCCTCACAAGGAGTGGTGAATCCTTTGTAGGCTATTCAAACATCTTCGGGCACTTTGGCTTATACCCAATCATCCTGGGTCCACACCTCCTTGGAGATGCTTGCTTAAGATGTCAAAGTATTAGTCTCCATTACCAAGATGTCTTGAACACAGCAAGTCAAAGGAACATCGCACTTAACCTGCAGTATGAACTTCACTGACATATCTATATGTAGACTACCATATGAAGTTTTACAGCCAATTACTCCAATGAAGTAGTTCCCTTAACTATCATTCATGTTTATCTCCGGACATCTCCATGTCACCAGCCAGTGAGAATCAGCTGATTAGAGAATAACCCATGCTAGTCTCAACAGAATAAATAGTGTCTGTATTTATCAATTCATCGACTAGGGACAATTTTAATATTTCACAATTGCACATGTAGAGATAATCACTAGTTGTGAATTCATCACAAATTCTCTCATACTGTTAATTGTATTGCGGACATTCAGTAAATGAGCTTAAGATCTTAATCAAATAATCATGTATACTCAAATAGTGAATATTCATTTATTAAAAATAAATGATTACAATCATAAGGCGATTGCCTTAGGACACTTCTCTCATGTCACTAACAAACTCCCACTTGGCCTAATGTCAATCGCTACGGTACCCAATACCACAGGCTCTAACATGACCGTCAAACTTGCTTTGAGGCAAGGCCTTAGTTAAAGGATCCGCTAAATTCCTTTTAGTGGGAATTTTCTCAATTTGTATATCATTCCTACTTATAATCTCTCTGATCAGATGATAGCGGCGAAGCACATGTTTGGATCGCTGACGAGACCTTGCTTCCTTTGCTTGTGCAATAGCTCCATTGTTGTCGCAGTAAACCGATATTGCTTCATCAATGGTTGGAACCACACCAAGTTCTGAGACAAACTTCTTGATCCAGACTGCTTCCTTTGCTGCTTCCGAAGCTGCAATATATTCCGCTTCCATGGTAGAATCCGCTACGGTGTCTTGCTTGGAACTTTTCCAGCTTACTGCGCCTCTATTAAAAAACAACACGTATCTAGACTGAGATTTGGAGTCATCCTTATCTATCTGGAAACTGGCATCTGTATACCTACGTATTACCATATCTCCTTCTCCATATATTACGAACACATACTTAGTTCTTCTTAAGTACTTAAGGATTGTCTTGACAGCCGCCCAATGATCCATTCCTGGATCAGACTGGTATCTGCTCGTGACACTCAGAGCATACGATACATCGGGCCTAGTACATAACATAGCATACATGATAGATCCTATCGCGGATGCATAAGGAATCTTATTCATGCAAATCCTCTCGTCTTCTTTGTGCGGACACATAGACTTTGAAAGGTTGATCCCATGCCTGATGGGAAGGTAACCTTTCTTGGATTCCGACATGCTAAACCTTTTTAGTACTTGGTCTATATATGTAGACTGCGAAAGACCAAGCAACCGTTTTGATCTATCTCTATAGATTCTAATCTCAAGGATATAGGTTGCTTCTCCCAGGTCTTTCATGGAGAAAGTTTTGGACAACCAAATTTTAACTGACTGTAAGACTGATATATCGTTTCCTATAAGCAATATGTCATCGACATATAGCACTAGGAATACGACTGCACTCCCACTAACCTTCTTGTACACATAGGGTTTGTCAGGATTTTGTGAGAAATCAAACTCTTTGATTGTCTCATCAAAACGGATGTTCCAGCTCCTGGATGCTTGCTTCAGTCCATATATGGATCATCGAAGCTTGTATATTTTGGTTTTATCAACCGATGTGAAACCTTCATCCATTTGCCATATCTCATAATCATAATTAGTTGCTTTGGCCAGGAGCATCCGAATGGATTTGAGCATAGCTACTGGCGAATAGGTTTCGTCATAATCAATTCCTTGTTTCTGACGATATCCTTTTGCCACTAATCTAGCCTTAAAGGTAACAACATTACCTTCCATGTCAGTTTTCTTCTTGAAAATCGACTTGCACCCTATGAGCTTAATCCCTTCAGGCGGGTTAACCAAGTCCCATACTTGATTTTCGTACATGGAATCCATTTCTGACTTCATGGCTTCAAGCCATTTATCCCTTTCTGAATTTATCAGAACATCTTCATAACTGATAGGTTCGTCATTGTTAACGAGTAACACGTCGTTCGATTCACTTATGAGAAATCCGTATCTCTCTGGAATATTGCGTGTCCTATCAGACCTACGAAGAAGTGGTGTTGTTTTAGGTTCAACTGATAGCTCATCATTATGAGTTATTGGTTGTGGGTCTAGACTAGGTGTCTCTGTAATGTCTATTGGAGTTTCTTGAACTTCTTCAAGTTCAATGCTACTCCCACTGTTTTCTTGTAAAAGAAATTCTTTTTTCAGAAATACAGCATTCCTTGAAACAAACACCTTTTGTTCCAAGGGATGATAGAATTGGTAACCGTTCGTTTCCTTAGGGTATCCAATAAATAGACATTTATCAGACTTAGCATCCAATTTGTCTGATACAGTCCGCTTTACATAAGCAGGACAACCCCATATTTTAAGGTGAGTTAAATGAGGTTTCTTACTATTCCACGTCTCATATGGAGTAGTAGAGACTACCTTGGTCGGGACTCTATTTAGTAAGTAAACAGCTGTCTTAAGCGCATAGCCCCAAAAGGATTTTGGAAGAGTTGCATGATTCATCATAGATCTAACCATGTCCATCAAGGTTCGGTTACGCCTCTCAGATACACCATTATGCTGTGGTGTATATGGCGGAGTCCATTGAGACAATATCCCATTGTCCCTAAGATAATCTTGAAACTCTTGACTCAAGTATTCACCACCTCGATGTGATCGAAGTATCTTAATACTTTTGCCAAGCTATTTCTCTACTTCACTTCTGAACTCTTTGAATTTCTCAAAAGCTTCAGATATGTGTTTCATTAAGAACACATACCCGAATCGTGAGTGATCATCGATAAAGGTAATGAAGTAGCTATAACCTCCTTGTGCAAGAGTTGACATTGGTCCACATACATCAGTATGTATTAGACCAAGCAATTCTCCCACTGGTTTACCTTTTCCGAAAAGGGTAATTTAGTCATCTTGCCTTTTAAGCATGATTCGCATGTACCAAATGAACCGGGTTCAAATGATTTCAGAATTCTATATCGGCGTAATTTGGTCATGCGTTTCTTACTTACATGGCCAAGACGACAATGCCACGTATAGGAGTCTATTTGATTATCTATTCGAACACGTTTGTTGCTAACTTCGATATTGAAAACGTCACTGGATAAATCTAACGTGTAGATACCATTGTATAAAGTTCCGGTCCCATAAAGAACACCATTTAAAGTTATGTAACAGCAATTGTTACTAAAAGTTAAATGATAACCCTTTTCATTCAAGCATGAAATAGATACAATGTTCTTTATTAATGTAACGCCCCAAAATTTCCCATATGAAATATTATGAAATATTATTATTAAATATTATGAATTCATGAATATGAAATATTATGGAATTCATGAAATATTATCATGAAATGTTATGAAACATTATGAATTCATGAATATGAAATATTATGGAATTCATGAAATATTATCATGTTATGAAACATTATGAATTCATGAATATGAAATATTATGGAATTCATGAAATATTATCATGAAATGTTATGAAACATTATGAATTCATGAATATGAAATATTATGGAATTCATGAAATAATATCATGAAATATTATGAAACATTATGAATTCATGAATATGAAGTATTATGAAATTCATGAAATATTATTAATATTATGAAATATTATGAATTCATGATATATTATTAATATTATGAAATATTATGAAATTCATGAGATATTATTATTATTATGAAATTCCATGATGGGCTTGGCTTAATGGGCTTGGATGTGGATTAGTGCAAAATGTAATAAAAAGAAGATATAGAAAGGAGGAAGCAGGGATTGAACCTTAAACCTCCTAGTTGCACTAGCAATGTCTTAACCATTGTACTAAGCCATGTTTCTTGTTAAGAGAATAAGAAACGTGCTTGTTAAAGCTAGGGAAGTGAAGAGACATGTCTCTTCATGAAAAGAGTATAAATAAGAGTGGGAAAGGAAGTTACACTTCTTCTTCTTCTTCCCCCTTTCAATTTTCGAAAACTAGAGTTTCTTCCCCACTTCAATTTTCGAAAAGGTGCACCTAGGGTTCTAACCCTAGGAAGTTGGAAGGATAAAGGAACCCTTTAAGGTTCTTGTCCTCTACTAGGGACAAGAGGGCTAGAGAAGGCTAACAAGGGAGACACTCACCTTCTTGTTCTTCAAGGGTACCCTAAGAAGTAAGAGAGGGAGAAATTCAAGCAAAAGGATGTAAGTAATCTCCTCACCTGCATTACAATAGTTTCGAGTGCCTAAAATGGTTTAAACATAGGATGAAGCTCTTGATGTTTTCGGCCAAGAAGGTTTTTAGGGCTTGCGAGAGTTTAAACTACTCCTATACTTGCATATATTTTTCCTCATGATGTGTGACTAAATAGATGATGATAATATGATGTTTTCCTTGTCCTTAAGCCCCCAAAAACCCGGAGTAGGCTTGCTGGAATTTTCGGTCAAGGACCTCTTTTAGGGCTTAGAGAGGTTTAAACTCCTAGTATGCTTGATAATGACCCTTCCTATGATATGTAAGATGATATATGATGTAAATATGGTTTATTCATGGTTTTAACATGCTTGGAAACTAAGGTATGTATGCTGCAATTTTCTGTAAAGAATGATAAGTAGGACTTAAGAAGGGGTAACAACCCCAACATGCCTTCTAATGTCTCCCCTATGATGCCTACCTTAATGTATGATGTTAGTGTAATATTTTTCATGGTTTATCATGCTCTAAACATAGAGTTTATATGCTGGAATTTTCTATAAAGAATGATAAGTAGGACTTAAGAAGGGGTAACAACCCCAACATGCCTTCTAATGTCTCCCCTATGATGCCTACCTTAATGTATGATGTTAGTGTAATGTTTTTCATGGTTTATCATGCTCTAAACATAGAGTTTATATGCTGGAATTTTCTGATTAAATAAGAATGTGGGCTAAGGGGGAAGCTACAACCCCAATTAGGCACGCCAAGGATACTCATGATATGCTATGAGTAGTATAGGTGATAACAGGTCTTCTCCCATGCTTTTTCATGCTCTAAGAATCATGATGTACATGTCTATGTTTAAGCTCTTTAAGCACCCTTATGTTAAGCATGGCTTATGTATGATGAAATGCCTAAGAGATGCTTCCCTGTAAGTCGGGACTAAGAGCACTCTTCATGATAAGATAAGAGGCATGCCATGCTCATGATATGACAATGATGTGATAGGTTATGATGATATGCTTATGATATGATAAGAATGTGCTATGCAACCCCTAGGTCGACGGACTATGAACGGACCTAGTAAGAAACAAGAATATGCTATGCTTATGATATGATAAATCCATGCATGCTATTTTACTTTGTATGGCTTGTACCGGATCCTAGCAAGGTCCACGGGTGGGCTCCGGATGCAGCCCTAGGTCGACGGACTATGAACGGACCTAGTAAGGGGATGGGCTCCCGAGAAGCCCCTAGGTCGACGGACTATGAACGGACCTAGTAAGGGAAGCCCCTAGGTCGACGGACTATGAACGGACCTAGTAAGGGGATGCCCCTAGGTCGACGGACTATGAACAGACCTAGTTTCCCTAGTAGGTTAGAGACTAGCTACCTCGGCCTATTAGGGATGCGCGCATTATGTATGTATGTAAGAGGTACAAGCCGGGATCCCCCAATGATGATGGATGTATGTTTAAGTACCTATATGTATGATTTTAAGAAAAGCATAT
>JAGFNQ010006839.1:52818-84763 GCA_024364735.1 Boesenbergia rotunda | reverse complement strand
GGTTGTTTTTATTGTTATTGTTTCCGCTTGCGCATGCTAACATCGTAGGTTGAAATCGAGAGAAGCTATTCACCCCCTCTAGCTTGCTTGTCACGATCTAACAAGTGGTATTAGAGCGAGGTTCGCTCTTTTTGGAATAACCACCAAAAGGGCACAATCTAGAAGGAAAGATGATGGAAGACAAGTTGCGGGATGACATCAACACTTCACCTCCTTATGATCATGAAGATTTTGACTATTGGAGGACAAGAATGAAGACTTGGTTTGGAATGGATTGGGAGTGTATGATGGTGCTAGAGGAGCCCTTTGAAATTCCAAGAGATAAGCACGGGAAGAAACTTTGACCTAGATATTGGACTAAAGAGCAACAAAGTCAATCAAAGGCAAATGAGAGGGCAATTTCGGTATTAATTTGTATTTTGCCTAATGATGTATTGAGTGGTGTAGATAAGTATACGAATGCATGTGAGTTATGGAACAAGATGGGAGAATATCATGAAAATCCTACCCATGCTCAAATGGTGGAAGAGCCAAAGGAGATAAGCCTAATGGTCCACAAAAAGGAAAAGGGAAAGGAATTGTCAACCTCATCAGGTGAAGTGGCATAAGATAGTGAAAGGTCATCCACTTCATCAAGAGAAGAAGAAGATGTCTCAAATTCAAGGATTGAGGGTGGGGGGGGGACCCTCATCAATACCAGAGTAAGAAAAAGTTCATACCTCCGCCAAAGCAAAGTCAAATGACCACATTATATGCTTTGAATGCAGCAAAAAGGGGCACTACAATGACAAGTGTCCACTAGATAAAAAGGAGGTAAACCCTAAACCCAACTCAATTCATTTTAAATCTAACATTGGTTGTAGGGAAAAGGAGGAGAAAAAGTACATTAGGTGCTACACTTGTGGAGAGCTAGGGCATTATCACACCAAGTGTCCAAGAAAGAGAGAGTTTAAGAAAATGGAGCACTTGAGAAAATGGGAAAAGAATGAGAAGAAGAGAAGCTTACGACAAGGGGGAGCTACAAGGATAAGGGAAGTAATCCCTAACTTTAAATTGAAATGCAATTCAAATTTAAGTTCCCTCATGCATGTTAAAAATAGTGTCAATTATTTATCCATGCATAACTTAGGATTTAAATATCATGATAGGAGTATGGTTAATATTGTAGATCAAAAACCTAGAAAATTATGCATCATGATAAATCCAAGACTTGTGAACGTATGGATTAAGGCAAAAATCCCAAGAATGGGAGACATATGCCTAGAAAGGTGGGTAGGCTTAGGAATGTCCAAGATGGACATGTGAATTATATGATTAAAAGCCTAGAAAAGGATAATCAAGCTTTGAGGGCGAGGCTTGATAAATTGGAGAAAACCCTAGGATGATTCACGGTTGGATCTAAGGGTTTAGGCATGGTGTTGGGTGATCTAAAACCCAACAATGATATATCAGGGTTGGGATACCGATCTAAGTCTCCAATGCCAATGGAAAGAAATATGCTAGGGCAACATATAATTATGGCAAGGAGGGGAGTCCAAAAATGGTAAGGGGGTGTCATTTAAAAGCAAAAAAGAAAGACTTAACCAAGGACAAGGTGTCTAAGGTTAAAAAGGTTAAGTTTGTAGGCCAAGAGTCACCGGGGGCACACTGGTGTGGTCTAGTGTTTGTTGAGTCGCATAGGGAGGTGGCTAGGGCTAAGAGCTCAAGGGGGAGCTCTAGGAGTCTTTTGGATATATGGTGTATGGATCTCGGGAGGTGTTCTCCTAGAGGTCTAGATGGACCATGGAGTGTACCAAAAGAATTAGAGACGGACTTGAGTCTCAATTCTTGGATTTTGGCACGATGGTTTTGATTTTCATGCATGGGAAGATGACATTAGGGTTATATTGCATGAAAGGTGGCTTTTGATGTATAAATACCATATAAATCAATGCTAAGGATGCATTATGGGCTGGTATGGGCAAAGACATCAAGAGGAAACCAAAACTAAGACTTTAAGTCAAGGTTTAATTGAACTATTTAGGTAGTTTTGGGGTTTGTGTCAAACTTGAGAATGATGATAGATAAAATTTTGAGTGTATTTTTCGCAAGTTGGTATGGGTACCACAAACCTCTCCACAAAATTTAAAATTTTTTGGAGATTTATGAAATTTTTGGTACATTTCTGAAAGTGGGTCAGAAATACTGAAAATTGATTTTCCAAAGTGTAGTCGACTGCCCCTGATATGGGCTGAATTGGATTTCAGCAGTCGGAAAGGGTCCAAATGATGTAAAACAAGTGTATGGGGGGCTAGTACACTTTGGTTATGATTATTAGGGGTTAAAGAGTCCAATAAGGGAAAAATTGTTGAAATTCTTTTGATGTATGGCTAAAGGGGAGAAGTGTTGGGTTTAATTTGGGAAACCAAACATGCATTTGCAAGAAACCTTAGGTTTAGGGGGAGCTTAGGTAAAGGGGGAGCATTGTTGCTCTGGTCTTGGCGTAAGGGGAACCTTGGAAAGGTTCTTAAATAGCCTTTGTAAGTCCAATGTAGGGGGAGCCTTGGAAAAGTTTTAAAAAGTCCGTTTTGATAAAATTCCTAACTTGGGGAGGTTAGGTGTGGTGATGGCTTGGGATAGGATCCATGATTGTTGCATTGCATATGCATTGGCGGTGTAAGTCCAAGGTGGAGCCTTGTCAACGTAAGTCCAAATGGTTGTTAGCATTTTGTTTTTGCTATTTATTTTCCCTAACTTAAACGTATTGCCAACATCAAAAAGGGGGAGATTGTTGGGGCAATCTATGGTCCGGTGTGACCATGTGTTTTGATGTTTGGGCAAAAGGTTTAATTTAGGTTTACCCTTGTGTTCTAATATGTGTATGCGATTGTGCAGGTTTGCAGGTTACATATATTGACTTAACTGGACGGCTTCGGTTACGGTGAAGGGTGGCATGGAGGCAAGTCGTGGGCTTGTGTGCACCCGAGGGACTATGGATAGCTGGTACGATGAGCCGAGGGCGCAGACTTCGAGGCGTACGTGAAGGATGGCATGGAGGCAAGCTGAAGGCTTGTGTGCGCATCTGAGGGATGAGAGCCGAAGACGAAGAGGGTGCGAAGGCAACAGTCGAGGCTGCTGGTGAAGAGTCAGCTGAGTCGTGAGGGGTCGAGTGCTGAGGGAATGTACTTGGGGAAATCCTAGGGGTCGAGTGCTGAGAGAATTGTACTCGAGAAGGGAAAAACCTAGGTAGCAGTCGACTGGACCCCAGGCAGTCGACTGATAAGAGTAGCAGAAAGATCAGTCGACTGCTATGGGGGCAGTCGACTGGTAGCATCCAGAATTCGAACGTTGGGGCTTGCAACGGTCGAGTTTGAGTGGGGGCAGTCGACTGATAAGAGTAGCAGAAAGATCAATCGACTGCTACGGGGGCAGTCGACTGGTAGCATCCAGAATTCGAACGTTGAGTGGGGGCCCTAGGCAGTCGACTGATAAGAGTAGCAGAAAGATCAGTCGACTGCTATGGGGGCAGTCGACTAGTAGCATTCAGAATTCGAACGTTGGGGTTTGCAACGGTCGAGTTTGAGTGGGGGCAGTCGACTGGTGGCAGCCAAAACAGAGGTAAGCTCTATTTTCGTTTTGGCTGGGACTCTTGACGAATTTGGCTTTGGGTAAAGGCCAAATAGTAGTCTAAGAGCTCAGAGGTACAGTTGGGATTGTGGCGAGGTTTCTCCACTCACAAGGAGCTGCACGAGCTAGCCGGAGGCATCCGGGGAGTGATCCATCAAAGGATCAAGGGATCGTCCACCTTACGGACTGTCATGGAGTAGGAGCGTCATCTCCGAACCACGTAAACGGTAACGTATTAGCGTTTGGTTGTTTTTATTGTTATTGTTTTCACTTGCGCACGCTAACATCGTAGATATAAATCGAGAGAAGCTATTCACCCCCTTAGGTTGCTTGTCACTATCTAACAAAAACAACCTTATCACAAATTTTGGAATAATTTTCAAAAATTTTTAAAAATATTTGCGCGTATAAATAGGCTTGTGATGGAATAGTTTCAAATTATTTAAGGAAAAGTTTTATTTTTCCATACACACACACACACACACTTCCTTTGCCTCTCTCCCGTGCCCTAATCTACACGCTGAAGCCGATGTCGCCGATCCCTTCATCACCCGACGTCGCGGCCACTTATCATCGTTGATCGCCGCCCCTCCTCTCTAGCCACAAGCGAGAGCACCACCTCTCGGGCGACATCATCCCTCTCCTCCTCCTTTCTTTTGCTTCTCCCGTGCCCTAACCATCACAACCCTTCCTTGCGCAAGCAAGCCAATCCACATTGACGCCCTCGCGATCTTCTACTTCCCGCGATCATGCTGACGGCCGAGACAGGCACGACTGGTTGGCCGACCATCCCTTGGGTTGATTCATCTGCGACGAGCAGTGGTACACATCGAGAATTAGAGTGGGTTCGAGGAGAGATCATTTGGGGAGGGGCTTGGTAGTGGGTGTTGGGACAGGGTGCATGTTGACATGGATACGGGTTCGTAATTTTAAAAAATAATTACGTGCAGCGGAAGAATTAGCATAAATAATTTCTCAAATTATTTTAACCACGTATCTAGCATGCAACCTTATGATGTGTGGACATGATCATAAATTAAAATTTTGCAGAAAGTAAACTAATTTACTCAATACCTCGCGTAACTTGAAGTAAGGGACGAGATCCAACCGTAGCGTCCCTTGGAAGCTCCGCCTCTATTCGCGTCCACCCCGAGTTCTATTCGGGATGACTTCGCAAAGCCACGAGTTTTGTGCCGACGATAATTACTAGATTCTCCAAAGGCACAACTAGAATATCAAGAGAGAGAGATGGAAACTAACCACCAAGTAACGGAATCAAGATTCCGGGGAAAGGAAGGAGGGAGTCGCGACCCGCTTCTTCTTCTTCTTTGGCACCTTCTTGGTGGAGGAGGCTCACGGCAACCCTAGGCGGTGCGCCGGCCCTAGGGGAGGAGAGAGGGCGCCGGCCCTAGAGAGAGAGATGGAGAGAATAAGAGAGAGAGAGAGAGCTTGCTACTTTATCTCTTGATTGGAATTCAAGCCTTGCATTGGTTCCTTTATATAGTAGCCTCTCCATCGCCAAGTCTCCCTTTTAACGGAATAAATTTTCATAAGAAATTTATCCTATATATTTTCTTATGAATTATTCCGTTATGCCAAGTTTTATTATAACTAAATTTATAATAAAAACAAACACATCTCTGCTTTTATTATGGAATAAAATTTACAAGAAATTTATTATATAAATTTTTCTTATCATGGAAAAATCAATTCATAATTGATTTTATAGAATAAAATAAACCAATCCATGGTTCATTTTAATTTCCATAAAAAGAATAAATTTCTATAAATTTCTTTATATAAATTTCTTTATATAAATCTCTTTATATAAAGTTATTTATCCATAATTTTATAAAACAAATCGCGCTTAATTTATTTTATAATTCAAACCAAATAAATTGGTTTCTCTCCTTGTGGTGGCCGGCCAAACCAAAGAGGGTGGGGACCCTCTTTGGCCGGCCAAACCAAGCCGCCTCCTCGCGAATTAAACTCCTTTAATTCGCCCAATAAGCCTTCAAAAGACTTAGCCATTTTAAGCTTCCGATGCGCCTCTGATAAATTCAGATTCGACTTATTTCTCTTGATCGAAAAATCCAATTTTCAACTCGTTTTAAATCCCTCGGATTACTCGTAATGTGTGTGACTAAATAGGCTTTCGATTTATGTTGGCCGTCTATAATCAACCAATTATAGAACGATCATGAGTGGCACCTAGTAGTACATCATGATCCCCAATTAATCGAAAGATCAACGGTTGACCTCAGAAATAATTCTAAAACCCTTCAGCAGCTCTAATGAATCGTGCCTCATTCCCTTCACCAACTTATACCCACTTGGTTCAGGACACGGTCTATGTGTGTCAGTCCCCACTAGGCTGACTACGTCACACCTAGCCCAAGTAATGTTTTTCTCGTCCAACGGATTCTAGTTACTCTCATATTTTTAAGAGACTCATACTCTAAACATGTCATGCTCTGGCCAGAGGCTTTGAGTAACAATCCGACGATAGGCCTTGGGTATACATCTCCTCGCAAGGAGTGGTGAATCCTTTGTAGGCTGTTCAAACATCTTCGGGCACTTCGGCTTATACCCAACCATCCTGGGTCTACACCTCCTTGGAGATGCTTGCTTAAGATGTTAAAGTATAAGTCTCCATGACCAAGATGACTTGAACACCGCAAGTCAAAGGAACATCGCATTTAAGCTGCAGTAAGAACTTCACTGACATGTCTATATATAGACAACCATGTGAAGTTTTACAGCCAGTCACTCCAATGAACTAATTCCCTTAACTAGCATTCATGTTTATCTCCGGACATCCCAATGTCACCAGCCAGTGAGAATCAGCTGATTAGAGAATAACCCATGCTAGTCTCAACAGAATTGATAGTGTCCGTATTTATCAATTCATCGACTAAGGATATTTTCAATACTTCACAATTGCACATGTAGAGATAATCACTAGTTGTGATTCCATCACAAATTCTCTCATGCTGTGAATTGTATTGCGGACTTTCAGTAAATGATTTTAAGATCCCAATCAAATACACAAACATGTATACTCAAATAGTGAATTTTCATTTATTAAAATAAATGTTTACAATCATAAGACGATTGCCTTAGGACACTTCTCTCATATTACTAACAAACTCACACTTGGCCTAATGCCAATCACTACGGTATCCAATACCACAGGCTCTAACATGACCCTCAAACTTGCTCTGAGGCAAGGCCTTAGTTAAAGGATCCGTTAAATTCCTTTCAGTGGGAATTTTCTCAATTTGTATATCATTCCTACTTATAATCTCTCTGATCAGATGATAGCGGCGAAGCACGTGTTTGGATCGCTGATGAGACCTTGGTTCCTTTGCTTGTGCAATAGCTCCATTGTTGTCGCAGTAAACCGGCACTGCTTCATCAATGGTTGGAACCACTCCAAGTTCGGAGACAAACTTCTTGATCCAGATTGCTTCCTTTGCTGCTTCCGAAGCTGCGATATATTCCGCTTCCGTGGTAGAATCCGCTATGGTGTCTTGCTTGGAACTCTTCCAACTTATTGCACCTCCATTCAAAGTAAATACGTATCCAGACTGAGATTTGGAGTCATCCTTATCTGTCTGGAAACTGGCATCTGTATACCCACGTATTACCATATCTCCTTCTCCATATATTAGGAACACATCCTTAGTTCTTCTTAAGTACTTAAGGATTGTCTTGACAGCCGCCCAACGATCCATTCCTGGATCAGACTGGTATCTGTTCGTGACGCTCAGAGCATACGATACATCGGGCCTAGTACATAACATAGCATACATGATAGATCCTATCGCGGATGCATAGGGAATCTTATTCATGCAAATCCTCTCGTCTTCTGTGCGCGGACACATAGACTTTGAAAGGTTGATCCCATGCATGATGGGAAGATAACCTTTCTTGGATTCCGACATGCTAAACCTTTTTAGCACTCGGTCTATATATGTAGACTGCGAAAGACCAAGCAACCGTTTTGATCTATCTCTATAGATTCTAATCCCAAGGATATAGGTTGCTTCTCCCAGGTCTTTCATGGAGAAAGTTTTGGACAACCAAATTTTAACTGTCTGTAAGACTGATATATCGTTTCCTATGAGTAATATGTCATCGACATATAATACTAGGAATACGACTGCACTCCCACTAACCTTCTTGTACACACAAGGTTCGTCAGGATTTTGTGAGAAATCAAACTCTTTGATTGTCTCATCAAAACGGATGTTCCAGCTCCTGGATGCTTGCTTCAGTCCATATATGGATCGTCGAAGCTTGCATACTTTGGTTTTATCAACCGATGTAAAACCTTCAGGTTGTATCATGTATACATCCTCAAGCAGGTTTCCATTAAGAAAAGCCGTTTTCACATCCATTTTTCATATCTCATAATCATAATGAGCTGATATGGCTAGGAGCATCCGAATGGATTTAAGCATAGCTACTGGCGAATAGGTTTCGTCATAATCAATTCCTTGTTTCTGACGATATCCTTTTGCCACTAATCTAGCCTTAAAGGTAACAATATTACCTTCCATGTCGGTTTTCTTCTTGAAAACCCACTTGCACCCTATGGGCTTAATCCCTTCAGGTGGGTTAACCAAGTCCCATACTTGATTTTCGTACATGGAATCCATTTTCGATTTCATGGCTTCAAGCCATTTGTCCCTTTCTGAATTTTTCAGAACATCTTCATAACTGATAGGTTCGTCATCGCTTATGAGTAACACGTCGTTCGATTCACTTATAAGAAATCCGTATCTCTCTGGAATATTGCGTGTCCTATCAGACCTACGAAGAGGTGGTGTTGTTTTAGGTTCAACTGATAGCTCATCATTATGAGTTATTGGTTGTGGGTCTTGACTAGGTGTCTCTGTAATGTCTATTGGAGTTTCTTGAACTTCATCAAGTTCAATGCCACTCCCACTGTTTTCTTGTAAAAGAAATTCTTTTTCCAGAAATACAGCATGCCTTGAAACAAACACCTTTTGTTTCAAGGGATGATAGAATTGGTAACCCTTTGTTTCCTTAGGGTATCCAATAAATAGACATTTATCAGACTTAGCATCCAATTTGTCTGATACAGTCTGCTTCACATAAGTAGGACAACCCCATATCTTAAGGTGAGTTAGGTGAGGTTTCTTACTATTCCATGTCTCATATGGAGTAGTAGAGACTACCTTGGTCGGGACTCTGTTTAGCAAGTAAACAACTGTCTTAAGTGCATAGCCCCAAAAGGATTTTGGAAGAGTTGCATGATTCATCATAGACCTAACCATGTCCATCAAGGTTCGGTTGCACCTCTCAGATACACCATTATGCTGTGGTGTATACGGCGGAGTCCATTGGGATAATATCCCATTGTCTCTTAGATAATCTTGAAACTCTTGACTTAAGTATTCACCACCCCGATCGGATCGAAGTATCTTAATACTTTTGCCAAGCTGTTTTTCTACTTCATTTCTGAACTCTTTGAATTTCTCAAAAGCTTCAGATTTGTGTTTCATCAAGAACACATACCCGAATCGTGAGTGATCATCGATAAAGGTAATGAAGTAGCTATAGCCTCCTTATGCAAGAGTTGACATTGGTCCACATACATCAGTATGTATTAGACCAAGCAATTCTCCCACTGGATTACCTTTTCCGGAAAAGGATAATTTGGCCATATTGCCTTTTAAGCATGATTCTCATGTATCAAATGACCCGGGTTCAAATGATTCCAAAATTCCACATCGGTGTAATTTGGTCATGCGTTTCTTACTTACATGGCCAAGACGACAATGCCACGTATAGGAGTCTATTCGATTATCTATTCGAGCACGTTTGTTGTTAACTTCGATATTGAAAACGCCACCGGATAAATCTAGCACGTAGATACCATTGCACAAAGTTCCATTCCCATAAAGAACGCCATTTAAAGTTATGTAACAACAATTGTTACTAAAAGTTAAATGATAACCCTTTTCATTCAAACATGAAATAGATACAATGTTCTTTATTAACGAAAGAACGAAATAACAATTATCCAATTCTAAGACACGTCCAGTAGGGAGCTTTAGCAAATATGTTCCGATGGCAACAGCAGCAATCTTTGCTCCATTTCCAACTCGCAAATCCGCTTCTCCCTTGACGAGTCTTCTTCTATTCCTTAGCCCCTGTATGTCATTACATATATGTGAGCTACACCCAGTATCAAGTACCCAGGTATTTGAGGAAATAGAGTGACATTCAATAACGAAGATACCTGAAGAGGATGGGGCATCGGATGCCTTCTTCTTCAAGGACTCAAGATAAACCTTGTAATTTCTTCGCCAGTGACCCTCCTTGCCACAGTGATGGCAAGTGCCTTTTGGTGTCTTTTCAGTCTTTTTAGCCTTTTTCTTCTTTCCTTTATTCTGTTCTTTGGCCTTCCTCTTAGAATCTTTCTTCGAGAAACCAACTAACAGTACCGTCTTCTGATCTTGCTTCACAGAAGGCTCTACAGTCTTCAGCAAGTTGAGCAACTCAGGAATGGTAGTCTCCAGCTTGTTCATCCGATAGTTCATCACAAATTGTGAATAACTTTTGGGCAAACAATGCAGAATTAAGTCAATACTTAGTTCATGATCCATTGCAAAACCGAGTGTGCTTAGTCGCTCAATGTACCCCAACATCTTTAACACAAACTGTGAGACAGAAGTGCCTTCCTGCATCCTAGAGGTGAAGAGGAGTCTGGAGACTTCGAACCTTTCGGATCTCGCCTGCTCTTCAAACAACTCATGAAGATGGAAGATGATGGTATAAGCATCCATATGCTCATGCTGCTTTTGCAGCTCAGGTACCATAGAGGCTAGCATGATGCAACTCGCAAGTTCAGAATTGGTCGCATGTTTCTGATAGGCCACTAACTGGTCTGGAGTTGCATCTTCTGTTGGACGGTTGGGAAGTTGATCTTCAAGGACATAAGCAAGCTTCTCTGCCTTGAGGACTATCCTCAGGTTTCGAAGCCAGTCCATGAAGTTTGGCCCAGTCAGTTTATTGGTGTCCAAAATGGAACGCAAATTCAGAGAAGACATGATCGAGTGATTATCCTAGAAATACAAATTGAGCTTATGTGAGAAGAATGATTAAAGAATGTATCAACATACATTTAATAAAATCCTATTTATTTTTCAAATTGAATAACCCTTTTTATCAATTCGGGAGATCGTAGGAAATCTCCAAATAGGTTGATATCCAACCATAGATAAGAACAACCATGCTCTTGGGCTCTCCCAAAAGGTCTCATACCAATAGAGATATCTTTTGTTCTTATAAGACTATGATCTTTCCCATGTGTTTTCGATGTGGAACTATGTTTGCAACCTTGCAATCCCAACAATCCCCCCTCAAACAAAGGACCACAAGCCCCCCTTAAGCGGAAACTCTTTCCGTTTGATGCCCGATCCTCAACCCACCAAGACTTTCTGCCCCTCGGTCCACCCGACCTACTAGGACTTCACCGCCTAGCCGCAACTAGGACTTTACTGCCTGGTGTCTGGTCCTCTTGATCAAGACACGGAAGCCCACACATCCTTTATTCAAGGCTTAACCCACATGGTTAGATCTGGATTATGACTCTAGCTCGTGCTTTTTCCGGTGGTTAGTCCGGTGAAGAGCGACTTGACTCTGATACCAATTGTTAGGGCCGAAAGGAATTTAGATATCTCTACAATGGTATGATATTGTCTACTTTGGGCCTAAACTCTCATGGTTTTGCTCTTGGGCTCTCTCAAAAGGCCTCATACCAATGGAGATATCTTGTTTCCTTATAAGCCTATGATCTTTCTCATGTGTTTTCGATGTGAGACTATGTTTGCAATCTTGCAACCCCAACAGAGGTTTCGTATCGTGGAGGATGGATGAGATGGTTTGAATGGATTGTGTCATGTGAAGTGTTTCTTGGACTCGAGTGGTGGCTGTGGTAGGGAATATGGAGTTGTAACTCTTTGATCATATTTGGTTTTGAGATTGCCGTGTGATATTTGATACCTTGATATTGTTTGGGATATTGGAGTTGCTTTTGGCTAAACCTAATGAACCACAAAAGTTGGGCTAGGTGGGAATGGACCACTAATTATGGTTAATTAGTGATGCACTACCTTTGGATGGTCTTTTATTAGGAATGTGGTTATACTGAGTTATTTGTCATTCGTATAAGTGGCTAAGTGATACCTTTGATACAAAATATTGATGTGAGTTCATACGAACACTTGGCATTGAGGAGGTTATCATCGGGTCACGAACTTCACCTTGGAGGCGCGTACTTCTTACTTGATTCTCATAGAATTGTTTATCTTAAATGGATGGTTGTTTTATTATCTGAGTATGTTATTTTACCTTAAATTCATTCTCCTTGTTTTTCTTGTTTGATACTTATTCTTGCTTGATCTTCGAGTAGTAATTCCAAAATGTACAATTATACAGTCTCAGTCTCTTGGTTTCAGATTTAAAAGAGTGACGCATGTACGTGTGTATTGTAGAACCATGATATAACCTATCTACGGTTTGGTTGATATCAGATAAATTCTACCCAGTATATTAGTGCATATTTATTTACTCTGATGTTTGCGTTTCGTATCGGATTGATTACATAGTTTTTGTTTGATTAAGGTTGTGCATATTAGTGACATGCACAATAGTATTATTTTGCATGTCGACGACCACTGGCTCCCTTGTGATTGAGATGGGTTGTCGATTATATTTTCTGTTGTGTCACGCTCAGTTGGAGTTGTGTGCTGACAGTTGATACTCCCTAGGTGTTTGGAGTGTTAAATCTGGAACTTTTGTGTTGCTTTGGAAAATTTTCCGGAAATGGATCCTAGGGTTTCCGAACTTTTGGACGAGGTTACGGGGAGTGAAGTGGTTTAAAAGCTAGGTTGGAGGCGTTTTATTGCTAAAACTTAAAGTTAAGGGTGAGATTGTAATTAATTAAACTTAGTGGGCTTAATTGCAAATATAGCATCTCTTATATTTCTTAACCTAAACTCCATTCGGTCGAACCATTCACGCCCGATCGCCTCCCTCTTCTCTTCTCTTCTCCCTCGCCTGCGTGCCCTAGTTCGCAGACCCCTTCCATCGTCTTCACCCACTCGATCGCCGACGACCCTTCTCCTCCACACGAAGCCGGCAAGCTCAAGGCCGACGATTCCTCTTCCCTTTCGGCCACGCACACTTGACGTCGAAGCCCTAATCATCTACATCCTCTGTCATCCGGCGGTTTCCTCTTCGATTTTCGGCGTCTACCTGTCTTGCATCACGGTGAGGTAGGTTGATTTCGGATTGGGGTTGCCGTAAGCCTTATTTCCATTCTGCCAAGATGTTTCCTTCTGTTCTCAGTTTGGTTCCGATTCAAGCCTGTGATTTAGATTTTTGGAAAGAACAAGGAATAGGGACTAGCTTGAGGATTGTATCTGAGTTGGTTGTTTTGATTTGTTCGGCTTGAGTAGGAATTGGAGGAGAGAACAGTGGTGCGTTGCAGCCCCTAGAATTGGAGTTTTGCAGATCAGGAACTCCTGCCGTGGAGGGCTGCTCAGGCTCAGGTAAGGAAATGTTTTCCTCTACATGTTACCCTTGTTAATTGCTCTATGATGGAGTAGTCTCTGTTATTGTTTGCCCAGATTTCTTTATGCCAGGTTATACTTGAATTGGTGGTAGGTTTTGATCTGGCTAGCAGTGTAGTCTTGGTATTGTCTCGTTTAGAATTAATCTGTGGAAAGGGGCTGATGGAAATTGCATGTGATTATTGTTGGTTGGATTTTGATCTTGAAGCTTTTGGTGTTTGATACCTTTAGGAATCAAATACATGTGTAATTGGATGAGTCGTGTACAAGAGGGATTGGCTACTGTAGATTGGTGTTATGAATGCCAGACTTGGGTTGATTACTTTTCATACACTGAGATTTTGGCATTAGCTATATGTGGGCTCATCTATTTGATCTATTGGGACTAGGTTGTTAACTTAACATTTAGTTATTGGATGTTGTCACATGATACTTGGAGTTGGGTTAAGGTAGGGTCTAATGTGAGAATTAAATCTCATAATCTAGACGTGATTAAAGGAAAGGGGATAAATGGGTTAACCCTAATATGGTTTAGGGATTTATCAGCTAGTTACCATTTCTGTGTAATAGCTAATCCAATATATATGTCCTTGATACAGGGTCTTGACTTGGATTTTTTTGCTGCTTATTATTGGCGGGTGGTTCTTTCTGCTTTGATACAGACTTCTACACATTGGAGGCGGGTACTTCTTGCTTGTATCTGTAGATCCACTTTATCTTTATGCATGGCTAGTTGTTATTTATGCAGTAGACTGATATTGACCTTTATCTGCTACCGTTTTGTTATCCTGCTTGATACTTATGCTTGACCTTGGATATGATCTGAATTTCCTTCTATACAGTCTCGTTTATTTGTTATCTGATTCTGTATAGCATTGGTATGAGCATGAGTATGTGGATAGAGATTAGCATACCATTGTGTGGTTGCATTTATTGATTCTAGTCATACTTGCACGTGTGTCTGGATATATGATTGATTGGGTTATGATGCATACATATGACTTGTGCATGATAGGTTGAGTTATGTGTCGATGACCTGGTAGGGATTGCATGTGTTAGTCATGCACCATACCTGCACTGTTGCATGTCGGCGATCAGCGACTCCCTTGTGGTTGAGCCTAATCGTCCTCCGGCACATGATATGCACACACGACCACTCATGAGTTAGTGGATACCGCTGGGTGTGTGCATTTGCTCTGTACTGCTCCGCTCGTCCGCTCATGGATAGTGGTTTCGGAGCGTGGTAGCAGGCAAAGATCCCTTCTCCTACGATAGACCAAAGAAGATGAGAGAGATATCTCCCCCATATATACATGGGGCGGAGTGTTTACTCCACCAGCATCCTGTCCACTCGGTCACTCAGGAGTAGTGATAGCAGAGTGCGGACAGTGTCACAGCTCTACCCACTCGACCGACACAGTATCGCCTGTCTCGGTGGCTTGACTGGTGTTAGGGGGTGACCATGACATTGCATCATGTGCATATGATGCATTTGTGCATTGATTGTGTTTGCTGCATTTACTTGCTGCACTTGTTTGACATGCACATACAGGAGGTACTTTTGGTATGGTTTGTTGACCCTGCATTTGCTCGTATGGTACGAGTCCTCTTATGATCATGATAGACTGATTTCTGGTATGTACAGTCCTTTATTATTTCAGTTATGCATACTTTTGATATTATTATGGAGGCTGTATCCTGTTGTTTCTTTATAGCTGCTTTAGCAACTTTTCTGCCATACATATCTTTCTATATACCCGCAGAGTCCACTTGGACTCATCACCCGTCGTAATATTTTTGTTTCAGGTTGATAGCTCGCCGGAGGAGCCCAGTTGCCGGTCCTGGTCCCTACAACTCCGTGGTTGGGTGCTTTCGCGTTGGTTTTCGTTTTGATAGCATTCTTTATGCGTTGTATTCGTTTTTCATATACCGTGGGCTTGTATTGGATGTACTCGTACGATATTGTATTTTTGAGTCCTCTGTTGGACTTTGTGTTTGTAGTTTTGCTACGCGCCTGCCCTGGGGGCAGCTCAGGTAAGTTTTTATTTCCAGTATAGAGTTGTTTCTCTTTCTTACACTATATATATCTGTTTGTGTGGCCTGAAGCCATTCTATATCTGCGTGTGTCTGTTGGTGCCCCGGTTAGTTTTGATGTGATCCACCAAGTTAGTTGGGTCCTGTTGTTGTTTTAATCCCTCTGCTAAGTGTGCAGGAACTTAGGTACGGAGGAAGTCGAGCGTAAGACGCAGTGGACGAGAAGGATTGCGCGGGAAAGCGAGCCGACGGGCTCGGTGCAATCCGAGGGACGCGGAAGCTGTGGAAGAGTACGCCGGTGGAGCGAGAAGGACGTGCGTGACGTCCGAGGGACGAGAAGCCGGGAGGAAGCACGCTCGAGGGGCGAAAGACCGGAGTCGGGTTCGGGTGAGCCTAACTCTGGTTGGTCAAAAATCACTCAGAAAATCTACCTCATAAAATCAACTAACCAAGTCAACATTTGACTTGGATCAAGACTGAAGTCGCACTCAACGTTTTATAAAAAAGCTTTATATATAAAGCTTTTTTATAAAAGTTTTTATAAAGCTTTTCACAAGAGTTTTGACTTTTAATTAGCCAATCAAAATTCGCACTCAAAGGATTGAAGTTGCAAAAGAAGGAAAGCTTCATCAAATTTGTGAACGTGGCAAAGCTTTAAGCATTGGGCGGTCAAAGTTTTGGATGAAGATTAAATGAATGAGCAGTGCGATTAGTTTGGATCAAAGCTTCGATTAGTTTGGATCAAATCTGTGGACGTGGCAAGCCATTGGGCGGTTTAGTCAAAGCGTTGATATTGATAAAGTTTGCGCATGCAGATTGGTCGAAGCTTATCTGATGAAGCTGCCGAAGCTCTTGTTTGAAGCGATGAAAATTATCCACTGTAGAATGAAATCCAGCCGAAAGCTTCTTCTCCTTCAACCGTTTATTAGAGGATAAAAGTTATCCTTGATCAACGCTCAAGATAAAGACTCATACAAGATCAACGATCAAAAACGTATCGGAAGATCAACGATCAAGAGAAAAATCTATCGACAATCTATGGTTAGGATTTATTCTCCTAGCCTATAAATAGACTTAGAGTTTAGAAGTAGAATATGACTTTTGAGTTGTAAACTCTCTCTCTTTCTCTAAGTCTCTGTGCTCTCAGTTGTAAGGCTTCTCCGCCGTAAGGAGTTTTGTTTGTTGAGTGTTAACTGCCTTGGAAGCAACGATCTGTTGCAACCAAGTTTTTTTTTTAAGAGACGTGTGTCCTTCCACTGCTTTAATTCTAAACCGTCTATTCACCCCCCTCTAGCCGGTTGATCCGATCCTACAGTGTCTGTGTATATGTGTAAATTGTCCGTCGAACAGGAGAGATGTTGTTTGATTTTATATTGGATCAGCGACTCCATGGGTGTCGGGGCGTGACATAGAGTCCCCACAGATATTTTGGGATTTTATAACCATATGTATTACGGCTTATCATACAGGGCCACAAGTATTATGGCGTATCTGCATAGCCACAGATTTTGACGCTTGTATCTTGTCCACTCAACCTATCCAATGTAGTGGTGGTTAGTGTGTGTACAGAGCAGGTCATCGCATCATGTGCATCTTATGTATTGTGCATTTGCTTGTGTCTGCTGCATTTGTTTGAGGTATGATTGCTGCGTTTGATTGACATGCATATTTAGTTATGATTTACATTTATTATATGATCTGGATCAACTCTGTAATGATAGCAGCTTGTTAAGGTGTTAGGGGGATTTCTGATCATGCTCCTGTGTGTTACATTGATTTTCAGGTATGTTTATTCATACAAATGCATTTGATTTATATTCATTATTCCAAAGTTGTATACCCTTGATTCTGTATGCTTGTTTTATCCTTTTTATATATCATACATTTATCTATTTTTATACCCGCATTGTCCGTCCGGATTCACCACTCTTTATTCTTCTTTTTGTTTCAGGTAATTTATGGTTGTCTCATGCCGCCAGAAGAGAATCTAGCTGTCAGCCCCTGTTTGAGTATTATTTTTATTTATTTTCGTACTCTCGTAGTATTCTCATCGTATTAATGTCGCCCAAGTTCTTTTTTTCATTTTTGATGCATGGTATTTGTTTTCTTTATGGACTTGTAGTTATTTACTTCTGTTAGATTTTGATTTGCGCATTTGGTTTATATAGATTTACTTATTAAGTTTATCATTTATTATGTAAAATATTTAACTATGTGGTTGTGATTGTGTAAATATCAGTCGAGTGTGGCTGCATTATTTTATGTGTGGAGATGTGTATATTTATGAGTTTCAGATTGTCTGTTGTATAGGGGATATGTTACCCGATTTTCGAGCGAACATAGACCTCTGGAAGCGTGACATATTCTTATACTTTTCAATAGAAACCTATGGGGTAGTCAATGGGCATCAAACTGTAGCCAACAAGATAGGGGAACAAATCCTCTATCCTGAATGTTCCCTGTCCCCATGTCTTACATTCGTCGACGATGGTCAGCGAGTCGTCCGATCGTCGATCGAACACCATCAAAGGGTTCCGGACGCCCCGAATAAAAATATACTATGCGGGGAACGATGAATCTGTCTGGAATCGTCGTAATTGTGATCTCGCCGGATTCACCGTTGAATCTGGCGAGATTGTAATTTCGACGATCTCGACCAGTTCACCGTTCCTCTAGGGTATCGTTTGATTCGGCACGACGATCAAAACCATCGGTGATATCCGATTGATAATCAAATGACTTGTTGGTCATTGCCGACGGTCTGAGATATGGGGACAGAGGGAATCCGCGACTGAGTATCCCGTGTGACAAGGCAGACATGTACATAAAGCAGGCAAATTTCACGGACCATTATTAGCCAACTATGGTAAGATTCAATGATGGTGTCATCGATGTAAGAATCAAAATGACGAATCATACTCTTCTTCCGAATTCGACTCTCACAGTGAAGTACTCCATGTGCTCATTCTTGTACTTTCTGGGAAAAACCACAGAGTAGTCTATGGGCATATAACTTAGCCGACAAGACCGACATGTACATAAACGAGACAAATAAAAGGGTAAAAGACGATTTATTCTCTTATTAATCCGTCCCAAAACTCGTATAAAAGATGTAAATTATGAGAATTAGTAATTGAGATATCATGATTAACACGTGGAAAGAGTGAATATATTAACTTTGTTAGGTCTTGATTCTCAAATCTTAAGATGATAATACCATACTAGGGATGACAATTTCTTTCGAATCCGACGAAGGATTTAAAATATGAAAAATGATATGCAACAAGAATTTGTAGCATGAAACCCAACATAAATGACGTGGCATTCTAATTATAGCGATCCCTGACGGGTTCACTATGCCCCCCAGGGTATAGTTTTGTTCGGGGCGACGGCCGGAGGCCGCCGTTGGTATCCAAGTGGCAATCGGATGTGTATATAAAAAATACCACGTCATTCATGTTGGGTTTCATGCTACAAATTCATGCTGCGTATCATTGCTCTTAAAATATGACCTGAATGGAGGAAGATACAGAGAAAATTTGACTTAAATAATTTGTGTTGATGTTATGAATAAATAATATAGATATTTAATTTATTTTTAAAATTATAAATATATATATATATATATATATTAAATATTATATTAATTTTAATATATATTTTCGAATGATATAGTTAGATTAATAAAAGAAAATTAATTAGTATAAGATATTTAATTTTTTACTGAGTATAGATATATATCGGATATAATTGATAAGTATGGGTATATAAGATATAGAATCCGATTACTATTCGTACACTGCACGTGTTAGCTAAGTCCATGATATGAAAGTTAATAAAATTTTGTAAATTTCAGATTCAGTCGTTTCTGAAGAATGATAGAGGCTGCAAAAATGATAATAAAGGAATGATTATAATTTAAGGAATAAGAAAAAAAATCTCTACTAACCAGGACAAGGCTACTTAATAAAATTCTAAATTAAGAAAATTAAGGACGGAACTAAAATTTAGTCATTAAATAATGATGGAATAAAATTCTTCATCTTAAATTAAACAATGGAATAACTTGTGCTTAATAATTACGATCAATAATTAACGACCAATTAAAATTTTCAATCACAAATTAACTAAGGAAATAATTTTGCTCATTATATATGCGACGGATTAAAGTTTTGATAGTAAATTAACAACAAAATTAATTTTGGTAGTTAAATTAGCGATTGATTAATTTTTTAATTATAAATTAATGATGAATTTTAAAATTTATAGTTAAATTAAAGACAAAATTAATTTGGATAGGGGAATTTACCGTTAAATTTAAATTATCAATCAATTAAAATTTTGACCACAAATTAATGGCGAATTTTAAAATTGATCGTTAAATTATTGATTAATTAAATTTTATAAACAATGAATTTTAAATTCGATATTAAATTAACAATTGATTAAAAAAAATTTATTGAAAAATATCGATAAATCTATTGCAAAAATAAAGACCAATTTTATATTCAGTAGATGGATTTTTAACTAGATCATGAAAATAATTATATATCTAAAAGGTGATAATCCTCGTCTGACAATTAATTTAGGGGGCGTTTAGTTTGTTTCGTTTTTTATTTTCATTTTTTAGAAAATTATATTTTTTAGTTTTCTGGAAAATGATTTTTTTTCATTCTCCAGTTTTTCAAAAAACGCTATATTATTTTCTGGAAAATAAAGTTGGAAAATATAAATTAAATATATTTTTCAAAAAATCGTATTTTATACAGTGAAAAACAGACTGAAAAATGTAAACCAAACGTCCCCGACGATTCTCTGATAGGTAAATTATAGAGAGGACTTCATTTAGGAACAGTAGTGAATATAGGAGGTGAGAAAATCGACAGGGATCCTGCACCCATCCATGAAAATAACCATATAGGAGGTGAGTAACCTGTAGGATTCTGCACCCGTCCATGAAAATAACTATAGATTTTATAATTGATCCTTCATTTTTTTTTTTCTTTTTAACTGCAGCTGCACAGAGGGGATCAACGGAGGGTCGATATGCGCATGGATTATAGGATTAATGAGCTGAATATGAACCTCGCCGACAATATTAACCACTGTGTGAAGGTTCAATGATGGGTTGGTAAGGCGTTTGACTGTTTACAACAGAGGTTTCAGATTCGAGAGTCGTCAGTTGCATACGGAATAAAAATTTAATATGTTAGCTTAAATTCTCTCGGCCCCAGGCACCTTACTCCACCAGTAAAAATCATGATTTACCTCCTCTGGAAACTTATGGGGCCGGGACCAGGGGGCCACTAAAGTGACGATTCCATCTTTTTTTGCAATGATGGGTCATCATAATATTTTTTCTTCTAAATGAAATACGAATTTTATGATTTTGAATTTCTAAACTGTCCATCATGAGCGCTTCCCGATTTATCATAGTGACCGATGAAAAACTTCCGCGGGTCGGATCGGTCACCTCAGATTCATCTATTATCTTATACAATATTTTTTAAGACACATGATACACTCAGTGAAAAAATTTAATGAAACACTCAGTGAATGACGTGGCACTTTGTATGCACACGTCCGATTATCGCTCGAATACCATCGACGGCCTCTGGCCGCCGCCCCGAATCAAACTATACCCTGGGGGACACGATGAACTCGTCGGGGATCGTTGCATGCAAAATATCACATCATTTACTGAGTTTTACTTTGAAATTTTTCACTGAACATATCATTTCTCATTTTTTAATGATGAGTCATCATGAAGGTCCTTACGAAATATCTAATTGACTAGATAGGTCCTTACGGAATATTTAATTGACTAGATAATAATAAATTTACTACATAGGACAGAGATCAATTACAAACAAATACATATTTTCGGAGAAAAAATTCTTTCCATCTCTTAATCTTGACAATCGATTTAAAATTTATCTAATAATTTATCATCCTTCACAAAATTTAAAAACGAGTTTAAAAAATAATTAAATAAATATAATCATCTTTGTAAATGCCATCATTGTCATGGATATACAAGAATCAGAATGGTGAATCATACTCTTCTTATGGACTCGATCCCTCCCATAGGCTGAAAAAGATGGTCCATGTGGTCTATTTATCTAATTTTTCAATCGAGCAACAGATAAGGCATCTAACTGTGTGCCCACGTGTGCATACGACGGGCAGAAAAGATGAAAGTTTTGATAATATTAAAGCTAATAAAACTTTGAAAAGTTAATTCATTTCTGAAAATGATATGGCTGCAAAACAGCTAAGAAAGTAATGATTACATTATAAATAATTTAAAATGAAAAATGTCATAATATAAATGAAAGAAAAAAAATTCTGTATTAATAAGGACAACATTTACTAATGATCAACACATATATGAGTTTATAAAACTCTAATAAATAAAATTTCGTTAATAAATAATGACCGAATAAAATTTTTAATTGTAAATTAATGGTTCGATTGCTAATTTTTTAATTTTAATATTTAATTTTTTTATATCAATGACGATCGATTTTAAAATTCAGTAGTCAATTAGTATACGCTTATTAATTATGGTTATTAAAGTAATGATCAATTAAAATTTTCGATCTCAAATTAGTGATTGAATTAATGATAGAATTAATTTAGGTCGTTATTAAAATTTTGATTGCAAATTAATGATGAATTTTATAATTGATCATTAAATCAGTGATTGATTAAATTTTTAATTAAAAATTAATAATGAATTTTAAAATAAATCTTTAAATTAATAATTAATTAATTTTTTTATGAAAAATAATAATAAATTTTATAACTCAGTTAAAATAAATAAATATATTTGATCACTAAATAAATAGACTGATTTATAAATCGTTTCTATTTTACTATCTATCGTTCGTAATTTGTTCACTTTAGTCGCCCCTGTATAATGACGATCGATGGAAGATCTGCACTTCAACAAATTCATCATTTAGCAATGGAAATATATTCCATCGTTGTAGGCAAATAACGACGGATTGACGATGAAATATATATCGTCGCTTAGTTATGCATCGTTAACGTTTCTAACAATGGATATTAAATATCCGTCCTTATTATCCGTCATTAATAATAGTGATGAATATTTAATTTCTGTCGCTAATAGTCAAGAAAAATGAACTCTTTGTTCAACCATTAGTGACGGAAAAATCAATTTTCCGTCGTAATTAACGACAACGCAAAGTCAAATGTTCATCTGTACTAGCGACGGAAAAATAACTATGGAATAGTAATTAAAAATTTTAAATTGATTTACAATCATCCCTAACAAAATCAAATTAAAATTTTATTATAATTCAAGCAACAAATTAAATCGTTTAAGCAAAACAAAGTTCTTGGATTACTTCAACTGGATTTTTTTTTCTCAATTTAAGTAATGCATTCCTGCATAACCATGCATGTCATAAAATTATATTTTTAAACAATTTTTATTTTGATTATTTAGTTTATGTTTAAATCTATTTCTTGCTTTCCTTATTATCAGTTGCCAATAAAAAATTTAACAATGAATTTAAATGGTGACTGAAAAACAAGGATCAACTTTCGCGGACTCAGAAACATTTCTAATATATATTTTCAGGCATTTTCCTTTGTGAATTTTAGATAATTCTCCACAGAAGCTCAGCCAAATTATGAATATCCAACAAATTGCCAAAGTGATAAAATCAAGGGAAATATAGAATAAAATAAATGTTATCCACTAAATGCTGCGATTAAGATTTGTTTTCATTTAATTGATGAGCTATGATAGAGAATGTAAAATTATAGTCTAAAATTCAACGTGAATGATGTGATACTTTTTGTATACATATTTGATTATCGCTTGAACATCGACGACGGCCTCCGATCGCCACCCTGAACAAAACTATAACCTGAGAGGCACGATGAACCCGTCGAGAATCGTTATAATTAGAGTGTCATGTCATTCACGTTGAATTTCACGTTGTCTATCATTCGAAGTAAAGCAAATCCACACTTAAAAACCATAATTTTAGAATAATCATCTACTAATAGATTAAAAGGATTAGGATTTGCTTGTTCTAAGTTCTAACCCAAGAAAAACCCAGACTCAAGTAAGCACGATGGAGAGTGACACAAACATGCCATTACTTAAATTTAGCCAACTTACAGCGATTACTATTCTTTGCGAAGAAAAATAGTTTGTATACGATACGCCAAACCAACAAAGAGCAAAGAAAAATCAAATATAATCAAACATATGCAAGCAATGACAGATTGTGCTTTCTGAGACAGAAATGTGTATGAACTGAAGAGAATCAGATGCTCCTTGATGCTTCATTTCTCCAAATAGAACCAGATGCGCAGTGAAACATCTCGTGAAATTAACAACAGCGACTTCCATTGCCCAGAGCCCGAAGAAAAGATGGTGGCCTCCCCAACTACTAAAAGTCTTTCTACAACATGTCTACTGGACAAGCTTGTGGAAGATAAGCAGTGCTGGTGAGAATTATCAACATCACAAAAAGTAGTCGGGAGTTTTCCGAGTAGTTTCAGGCTCAATTTGCCGTGGGGCTGGATCAAACTGAAGGAAATTTTGCTCCATGTTCTCTCCAATCTCCATTATAGCTGCTGTATTACCACAGCGGTAACAATAGTTCGGAGCACTAAATACTGTGACAACATTATTACCCTGCATCAAAACCAAAATAAAAACAAAAGAATCGTAAGCTTAATGAAACTTTGGAACTGAGATAATGTAGTAGGAGAACAATTATGTTAAACTGTACATTTAATGATGGCCTAATATCTTCCATGACACTGTGGACTTAGACAATAATCTCCTGTTAGATCTTGTTTTTCTGTTTTTTTATTCAATATTCAGTGTTCTTTTGTTTTTCTTTCTTTAACGACATGTAGGTGATGGTTGTGTTTCTAAGAATCTACTAACAAGGAAGTATCTCATATCACAACACTAACTATTTGTATCAGAGCTATGCTATGTCCTAGCATGTCCTATGTCCTCTTTCAAGTACATTCATACTCGTATCTAATGAACTGATACCATATGTCCATAGTCAAGGTTGTATATAGGTTAATCAGTATTTACAAACAAGGGAAGTTCCTATCACACTACCAGAATCAGAACACTAACACATCCAATGTTTGCTTATAACTTTCATACAAGAAGATGGCAGCAAAGAAGAACAACTTCTATAATCTTTTGGGTGCTTCAGTGGTGGAGCCCAGTAGGTTCTATGAAACAACAAAATGACTTATAGCTACAGCACTGGGTTTCTACATTAGAACGATAAGAAAAATAGAAGATGCAGACTGAATTATATGCACGCCCACTTGTGTTATGTTTTGAGAATTCAAGTACAAAAGAAACACTCTCCAACCACCATTTCACAAGTTTTCAAAATGTGATCAAGCATATTGAAAATTTTCATTTGCATAACCTTTGATATGTACATTTCCCAATCTTAACGGTGATCCCAAGTAAGGTTTTCTTCCTCACAAAGAATCACGTTTGATTTGGTTTCCAATTTTTAATTTTTTTAATCATTTCATTGATTACTGAAATAATTGAATCATTTCTTTCTATCTAATTGAGATTTGAATCAGCTTTCCTTATGAATGATTTCCAAGTCAATCATTTCTGTCCAAGCAAGTTAGTCTTTGATGCTTCTACTGTTTCCAAATAGACAGAGGTACCATGTGGACATATTTCAAATACTATCCCTTGTTGTGCGAGCGACAAGATAGATATTTCTTTCCCAAAAAACATTGTTTGCCATAATTGTAAATTCCAATTACTTAAGATAATAAAAAAACTTGGGTATGAGTATCAAACAATAGTGTGGATTTAAGTCTCTAACATGGTTAATAGGAGTGTCCAGTGTCAATTTGAAATCTCCATGCCGGCATGTTCATCTCCAACATGGTTACATGGCTTAGCTGAAGAGTTGAAGAATCAAATCCTTTTGGCAATAGGGGCATAGTGCAACTAAGAGGGTAACAAACAATTGTAGATGAGAGTGTAGACAGATTAAACTCAGAGCTTGAATAGTGGAGAAAAGCTTCAATAAGTAAGAATTTTAAGTTAAAAATGATTAAAATGGAATATAAAAAATGTATTGTTAATAATACAGAAAAAACAAAAAGCTTGGAAATAATGAGCATAAAATATTCTAGCCAACTACAGTCAACGTTTAAAATTTCAACCCATGCGGAAGTTTCGATCATAGACTGGAACGATACAGTTTCGGTATCGTATCGTAACATGCCGATACAGTTTTGAAATATATATATATATATATATATATATATATATATATATATATATATATATATATTAAAAATAAATTATATAGTAATGAAGTGTAATTTACAACATCGTTTTCTCAAAACTTTCAATAAAAATATGTATTAATAATATAAAGTAGAGATTTAAGTATGATAATATTCATGGTTCCAAATCTCAAATCAATTTTAATTCTAAGATATAAAAATTACTATAATAATTATATAAATTAATCCTAATTTATATATACTAATTATATTAATTATTAATTTAAAAATTGATTTTTGAACAAAAATTATATAGTATATTTACAGCTTATAAGTATTCTAAAGAATATATATTAAATATTTTAGTTTATATATATATAATTAATTTATGTTAAAAATTTATATATATTTTTATTTTTTTAACAATTAAATTTTCTAGAATTATTTATAAAATTTTAAAATTATTTATATTTAAAATTATTTAAAATATTTTTATAAAATTTTAATCTATTTTAATTTATAAAAATGATTTAAAGTTTGATTTTAAAAGTATTTTAAATTACATAATTATATATTATTTTGTACTTTATTTTAATATTTTAAATAAAAATAATAAAATTATATATTATAATTATATTAATTAACAGTTTATTTAATTATTATTAATTTATATAATATATAATTATACTTTATGTAATAATTAATTAGAAATTTTATATATAATTTATGGTCTTAAAAATTCAAACTTTCGTCCCTTTAATAAACCCTAACTTTTCTTCCTTCCGCCGCTTCTCCCCCTTCCGCCACTTCTCCCCCTTTCCTTCCGCCGCTTCTCCCACTTGCGCCCACTGCCATCATTGCCCCGGCATCACCGTTGCCTTGCCTCCGCCTTCGCCTCCAAGTAAATTTTCATCTCAATTTGGATTCCTTCTTCCTTCGTCCTTGCTCCTTCCTCCTTTCTTCTATTGCGCGTGCGTAACGCACGCGAAATTGTTGCGCCTCCTGTGCCGGTGACGGTGCCGTGTCGGAACAGTAAGTTTCGTGAGTTTTGGGCGGCACAACACGAGATTTCTTTCCTTGACTACAATAATACTTTTTAGTCCAAACAATGTTCTTCCATAAACAAGGATTTTATTCCATATTTGTCCCAAGCATTGCAAGTTTTGTTAATTCCAAATTTAATCTATTTGAGTGTCCACTTGAGCGCCTAGAACTTAATCCAATTAGGAAATCTTGAATTTAAATGTCTGAGTGATGTGAAAGCCTTGTTTTAATCTCCAAATAGTCTTTCATACTTATTACAAGGTTGCACGTATTTAGAAATATTTGATTCCACAATTTGAAATTAGATAAATAATATTCATCAGAAAAACAATCAAGCTGAGTCACATAAGTTCCTCTCCTGAGAAGCGCAAGCAAACAATTAAAGCAAGTTTTATTAGTTTCTTAAAGGAATAAGCACATTTTGTTGATTGCAGAAGCTAAAAATCTGCCTCAATTATACACTTCTTTCTCTTGCAGCATTGTTTTTTATTTGTAGAAATTATTATTTTTTTTTCATATGCTTCTGTAGCAAGTTCAGTTATCTTCAGAAATAAGAATTTATCACTCTTTACTATTTACTGAATGAACTATTTCTATCGAGTGTTATTGCTATGACAATTGTTCCAGAACTAAGAAAAACATTTGTCACAATTTACGAATTTACAGAAGCCGATTGTTTCTGTAATATCTTATGCTTATGAAAATTACTTTTCCAACTTGCTTTGTTATCAGCAAAACCAACATGTAATAATATATCCATGAAAATAACCTGCACAAGGCTTTTCAGTTAATTGATCAACATGTGTCTAAAAAATTGCTAGACGATCCTATGAATTATTACATCCATAATTTCTGAAGGTTTTGGCAAATCTTACCATTTTCCAATCTATGCTAAAAAAACAATGATCGATTCTTAATTCCAGAATCAATCAGCATCCACCCAGAATGCAAGCAGATAGAGATCTGTAGTAACTTGGTTGATCATTGATTGAGAAACAATGAATAAATGTGTCGCCATCCAGAAAACCAGATTTCCATAATTTTGAAGTTATATAATTATTTTATATGATAAGTCTATAAGTTTCAATTTCCTGATAGGTGGCTAACTTTCCTAAAAGTCATTTCTAAGTTTGTCATGATGTACTAAATACTGTTCCCAGTAAAAACACAGGCAAGACCAGAATTTTTGCTCACCTGGCACCAATTATAGCCTTCCATGACAAGTTGGTGGGCTCTGGCCACCATTGTGAGCCCATTTGTATTGTTAAATTGTTGGGCAATGTCCTGCCCAAATGTGTATCCTGCTCCCCTTGGTGATATGCCCCAACCACATCTATCGTCTGGATCAGACCAGAGAAGATCACACATAGGACCTTCATGTGGAACCTATAGAGCAAACAAAAGGTACAATATGTAAACAAATTTAATGATAAGACAGTAACAATGCTATTCGTGAAATCATCAAAAGAAAAAAATAATGAGAATAATGAGAATGTTGCATTGTTACTCACCGGGCACCAATTATAGTTACAATAATGAGAACTTTTGGTTTCCATATTTTGAGAAATTATTTGAAACGGGCCTTAATTAGCTATAGTTTGGCTTTAAAATGCATAAAGCGGGTGGGTTGCATAGGGTTTAAATGTGTCTTGCGTGATATGGGCTGAAATCAAGCAATGTATTGTCTTATAGAAGCAATACATGAGGTCATGTCAGCTGGTTGTGCTTTCAGCATTTGGATAGAATGCTTTCCCCTCATGTTGATCAAAATGGATGGGTTGGAATGTTAAACTATGGTATTGCTGTATGAATATATAGAAGAATCCTCAAATTAATGCAGTGGGAATGACAATTGATATGAATATTACTAAAAATATAGCTTAGCATAGAATTCAATAGAGGATAAGAACCACGAAACTGACCCCAAATAGGATAGACTTACAAAGCTTAATGTAAATGACAACGACAATGATGGCTATATACTTCAGATTGTGGAGCTGCTATTCAAATTTAGCCTCTGTCTACAAACCAAGCCAAACTTTTGGCAGAAGATTGTAATTTCCTTGAATTATTTTAATTTTGACAACAGTGATACAATGGACAAAGCCATACTGCTAATGGCAAATGTATTCTTACCTCCTGAATGCGATTGAGAGCGCGGATATTATCTAATGTGTCCAGGGATGGGGAGAGACCACCATGCAAACAGAATATCTAAAACGGATAGCAACTTATCATAAACTGAACATCAATAAGTTGGAGCTAAAAAGGATTTAGAGCATACTAGAGAAGGAACCAAACCTGATTCTCTATAAGAGCCGTAAGGGGTAAGTAATCAAATAGATCAGTAAAGTACTTCCACACATTTGCATTTCCATACTTTCTTAAGCATTCATCATAAAATCCATACCTGAAACCAAAGCTGATAGTCATAATGAAAATAATTTGCAGTAGCTGCATGGATGCTACAAACTCAACTAACAACAAGCCAGGTTTCCCGGCTATTTTGGAATTGGTCTGATGGATTGGTCCTGTCATTATGCTAAAAATAAAGATATTCTCAAATTAAGTTCTAGAAAAATTACATTCACTATAGATCCAAATGTTTATTAAACATAGTCAGAGTTTAACCTAGTTGGACTTGGATAGTGTTTTGTATGTATTCATTGCATTAGAGAATAAACGAGAATATATTATTGAAATTAAACTAAACAAAGCCTAGCAACTCTAGAAGACAAAGGATAAGATAAAGAGTGAAGCTAAGATAAGAGCATTGAGAATAAAGGCTAAAGCTGACATAAAGAATGAAGTTAAGATAATAATGTTGAGGATAAAGGACGAGATTAAGGCATAAAATTGAAGTTAAATGAGGTAGTGTGTTTAGGGCTTGGAATAAGATGGATAAGGAATAAGATGGAGATAGAGAGTAGCATTGGATGGGATAAAGGGCGTTGAGGATAAAGGATAAGCCTGAGATAAAAAAGTGAAGTTAGTTGAGATAAAAGTGAAGTCAATCTAGACAAAAGAGAAAGTCTCATTGAGATGAAATGTATAGAGATTTTTTAGTATTAGGTAATATGAGATTAGGGCCTTAAAGTTATGGGAAATAGACCATCATCTTATCTGTTTAACAAAAATTTATCACATTTATATGATCAGCAAACAGCCAAACGATATACATAGGAGACTGGGTTTATCTGGTGGCAAAAAGCTGGATGAGAAAATTTCATGTGATTAAGGTACTATGAACAAAGGAACACCATTTTCAATCTAAAATCATTTCTGACATTGTTTCATACAGGTGAAAGATTATTATCTTTGCAGTTCCCACAATGGGAATTCAATTAGTCATCTCAACTGAATGTAGTCAACCTTTATTTTATTCTCCGAAACAAATCATACCACAGCACAGTATCTACATATCAATCCAACAAAGTAGAATGACTTATGTATAGTGTATATGTCAAAGAAGTAAAACTGTTTTAGTGAATCTAAAACAATTGGAATCATTGGATCATGTCATCAAATAAAAATGCGGATCGCAAGGTTCAGTTGCACCAAATTTATGTAACATGCTTAGCAGAAAATGGATGTATAAAAGTACAAGAAGCCAAGAACCATATTAAGTGAAACTGAATCAACTGAAAGCCTGCCATCATCTTAATAATCAGTGTGAGCAAAAATCCTGCTTTAATGAATCATTTAGCTGATAGTAATAGTAATCTCATGTTTGCAAAATAGTTATCTCAAAATATGTTAAAATTGGATAATGTATACTCTTTTATACAAACCATAAATGAAGTTCAGAAAACATAATCAGTGTAAAACAATCAACTCAGAATGGATCTACTTAATGCAATGCTATGAGAACAGATAATTTGCTTCTTTGATAGAAGTAAACACTATCAATTCTTCCAAACAATTGGACATTATGGCAAACATCAAGTTCACAAGCTGTTAATTACATCAATTTGGAAAGGAACTGCACTTTGAGTCATGTACGTGAGCCTGACAAACCTCGAATTAACTACAACCATCAGAGCAAACATTTTACATATTAAAATAATTAAAAGAAATTTATCATTATTTCTAACATTAAAGGTTTAAAGCTAGCATCTCCTTGAACCTAAAAATCTTGAATTTACTATTGCCTAAACTGATGCAGAAGCAAATAGCTAACAAATCATGTTAGCTATACTAAAAACCCTATGCCTTAGCAAATCATGAAACCTATACTAAAAATATCCATCATGTTTAGGAAACCAGTCAAAGTCAAAATAGTTAACTTGAGAAAACACTCCCTATACCATATGTTCCTAACAACATGATTTTGGTAAAAATTAAAGACGAAGCAGGCAAGTTTTGTTAACATGAACTATTATTTAATTTCTACTTATATCATTAAGCATGCGAGTGCAAATATTTTACATATTTAGATAGTTAATGATTTACATATTAAAATAATTAAAGAAAACATTTATAGCTAGAAAACTTTAGAAGGATAGAAGTACACTTTACAAAATTATATATAGCGAAAATGAAAAAAAAAACAGCAACAGGGAGGAACAATAAACTGATTAAAAATTCTTATGTTCATGCTTTGCTGTCAACGTTGGGACATGCCCTCGCATGTATGTTTATGCATCAGAAACATCTGTGCCAAAATTTGGGATCAGGCAACTTCACTTGCATATACATGCAAGATCAATTAGAAGAAAAAAAATGTATAGATAATAGTAAAAAAACACCAAATTCCTATTAGAAATGTCAAAATTCCGACAGACCAAGCAATTTTTCATTTAACCCAAGTTAAGGGGGAAAAAATCTTCTGTGACAATAACTCAGCAATACAAACCAGTCCTTTGACTTAAGTAAATCCAATCTAATAAAACAGTATAGGGTCAGGATAAAGAGATTTCTTTATCCATGATCAATTATATTAGTTCAAATATGAATAGAATGGCGATAAAATGAATAAAATAACTAGTAAATCAAATAAAGATTTGTGTTGGATTAACACAAACAAAATAAATAAATAAAAAATAAATCAGAAATTTTGATAAAATAAGGAAGAGATAGACAGGTTTATTTGATCAATAAATGATAAACAAGATTAATCTCCTGTTTGTTGCTGGATTCCTATAACAATAAAATGTAAATTTTAGATATAACATGAAAAGGGCAAAATATATATAATAAAATTGTAGGCAAATCATTGGCAATGTTCCACTAACTAATCCGTTGTTCTTCATATCTTTCTTGTACACGTGATAAACACTAGTAACTGCAACTTTGAGGTAATTACCAAGGCTTACAGTATGCTTTATTCTAGGGTTTCAATGCCTGAGAATGAGATGTTCCATTGC